>JAJOZX010010250.1:130000-140610 GCA_023014485.1 Bathynomus jamesi | reverse complement strand
TACGAGTATCTCTTATCTACGTCTGTTCCTGCGTTCTCATTAACGGCTGCATAAATCTATACAGCCTGTTCGATCTCTTCTCTACGCGTCCTATTTCTCTCCTTTATCTTCCTCCTTCTGCACGCCCTTATTCCCACGTTCAGCCACCGTCTGCCCCCATTTTTCCAGACTCCTCCCCCCACACACGTCTCTCTTCGTTCCAGTGTATGAAACGCCTCCCTCGCCTCTTCCAGTAAATGACCAATCTCTGGAAGAGTTTCCCAGCGTCCCACGGGGGTCGTTCCAGCGCTTGAACGAAGCAACATGAGACCATCACCATTTTTTCCCAACAAATCATGAACGCTTTGGAATTATGAATCTTTTCTCGCCTTTTATATCAATTGCTGGACACGCGGCCTCAGCGATATACAAAGACCTCAGAAGTGTCGAAGTATACAAAGGTTAAGGGCGATATTATTACCAAATTTATTATACGCGTTTGATCATTTCAGAAATGAAATGTATAAATCAAATTTAAAATATTATTACTTTAAGAATATTATATTTTTTGTTTTTTTTTGTTTAATTTAAAGAAGTGGCAATTGTTTTAATAATGAGCTAAATTTGTATGTATAATATATAAATATATAAAACATTATGCAAATTGAACATATAATATATTAAAGAATTTTATATAAAAATAAGTTCTTAGCCTTATAAACGTGTCTAGCATACGATGAAGTAATTAGCCATAAGTGACTCATCAGACAACCGGAATAAATAATTGAATATGTCCACAACACACACACACACACACACACACACACACACACACACACACACACACACAATTAAATTTTACAGAGTATATTTCATATACGGCTGCTATATTACTAAGAGCAAAATAAAAATATAAAATTTGCCTATATGAAAGTTTCATTTCCTTTCACATCAAACAAAACTAAGTTTACTGAACCTTTACAAACATTTATAGAACGTTACAGAATTACAGAGTTACAAAGTTACAAAGTTACAGGCTAACAAAGACCCTAAGATCCATTCTAGGTTAGCCCAAAAAAGAAGTAGAGAAAATAAAAGAAAAATAGAAATACCAAATTGAAATAAAGAATATTAAAAACTTCAACCATGCTTACACTTACAGACACGTAAAGCTTTCATGCAGGAATAGTAGTAACAATAATAAAGTATAGAACAGACAAGGGTCTCTCTCTCCCTCCTTCGCCAGCCACTGCTGACAGAAAATAGTTATGAAAGAAGAGTTGTAGGAAAGTAGTTAAAAAGTACTAAGGGCACTCAATATATTTTGCCCCACCCTTTTTTCTGTAGCTAAATAATAGGCCATGGGGCTGAAATGTCTTTTGGGCCGTAAGTTTGAACTTTCTGCGCTTCACATAACCGGATTTTTCCAGTTTGAACCTCCCCTCCTTGTATAAAACCGCTTTTAAAAGCCATTGTATAAAACCGATGGTTAACGCAGTTTCGAAAATGGCGTCTGACAGTGATGTGCGTCGTAAACAGAGAGCTGTTATCGAGTTCTTAACCGCAAGGAAACAGTTAGAAATATTCACAAACGTCTACAAAACGTTACGGAGATGCTGTTGTTGATCGAAGCACAGTTGGACGCTGGTCTAAACGTGTGAGATCATCGGAGAGAGGGAGAGCCAGCCTCGATGATGAGCCACGCAGCGGTCGCCCGGCATCGGCTGTCACATCTCACACTGTGCAACGTACTAGCAGCATCATTCGATCAAATCGGCGCGTCACATACAAGGAGCTATCACTCGAGCTAGAAATTATTGAAGGAAGTTGTGAATACGATAATTCAGCAACTGGGATACTCAAAAGTGTGTTCACGGTTTGTTCCTCGGCAACTGACTGAAGATCACAAAGCCAAAAAAAAGAAATTGCTTCTGAGTCGTTGGTTCGATACGAGACAGAAGGGGAGGACTTCCTTTCACGAACTCTGACTGGGGATGAGACTTGGGTACACCACTTTGAACCTGAAACAAAACGCAATCCATGGAGTGGCATCACGCAGACTCCCCATGCAAGAAAACTGGAAGATGTCCTTCTTTTGCACGATAACGCAAGACCACACAACAGTTTGCAAACAAGAGAGGCCATCACAAAAATGCGCTTGACTGTGTTACCCGGATCTGGCACCTTCAGACTTCCATTTATTTGGGCCAATGAAGGATGCTATTCGTGGAAGAAGTTTCAGTGACGATGAGGTTGTTGAGGAGGTTAGAGGTGGCTCCAGCGGAACCCAGCGGACTTTTACCAGCAAGGAATAAAGGCCCTTGTTTGGAGGTGGAGGAAAGCCGTAGAAAAGGATGGAGACTATGTGGAAAATAAAAACTTGTAAAAAAGGTATGTAATTACTTGCGTACAAAATTTCTGGAACTTACAAGGAAACTTGGAAAGAAAAAAAAAAGGTGGGTCAAAATATATTGAGTGGCCCTCGCATAATGAAAAGAATAGCTTCAGAGTTCATTTACACCATGGGTACACTTATCTCGTGTACCAATTACGCATTAAAGAACAGTAGAGAACAATAACAGATAGCATGAAATAAAATAAAAGATAACATTGTTTGGAGAGTTATTATTAACAAATAATTTCATTCATATAATTTAACCAACTCCTGTGACTTAGATGGTAACAACCGTTTCACTATAAACGAAGTGAAGACACTACGGTCAGAGGTTCGGCTCCCGATGGTGCTAGTAATAATAATAATAATAATAATCTAGGAGTTAGTGTAATAAGGCCTTTCGTTGGCCTGAGCGCTGTGCCATTTTCTGGCCTTCTTCGTTGATTATTACACTACTGTATGACGAGAAACGAATTTAATCGTTAAGCGCTAGAACATTCTCAAAAGGAGAATTTTATGAATATATATATATATATATATATATATATATATATATATACAGTCCTGCCCCATAATGTACAACGTTATATTAGCCTTTGGAGTAGTCCTTCTGGGACACCCTGTATATATATATATACATACACAGGGTGTCCCAGAAGGACTACTCCAAAGGCTAATATAACGTTGTACATTATGGGGCAGGACTTTTAGAATACCCTGTATGTCTTTTCATTCGCGACCGCCTTTCAACTGTAACAGAGACTCTCGACATATCTGGTCCTGTTCCTTAATACTTGATCTAAAAATATACAAATTGAGTCGTTTCGCAATAGCTATTGTAACTAAGCGAAGACCAGATGGTGTCAATAGTCAGGAAAAAATCTCTTTATATAAGTTTGCCAATGAACAAATGAGGCAAAATTCGATTCCTGTGAACGAAATGATGCAAAAGCGCTTGGTATTAATTCTGAAACCATAATTCAATCTCCGGAGTGAGTCTAATTCGCTCCGGAACAAACGAATTTGGGTCGTTTTTCTCTGGCTAAATCGCTCTCCGGATGACGCTTCAATATACGAATCCGAGAGTGGTTTCGTTCCCTTCTGTTGCGCAACCTCCCCTCTGCCTTCTATGTTAAGGTATTATTACCGTGTATAACGGAAGAGAGAGAGAGAGAGAGAGAGAGAGAGAGAGAGAGAGAGAGAGAAATGATAAAAGGGGGAAATAACAATTTTGTTTAGATTGAATTTTATATGGATTCTTGAATATACAATTACACACACACACACACATATATATATATATATATATATATATATATATATATATATATATGATGTAAAAAACCTCAGGCAACCAATCTGAGTTCATTCCCATATATATATTATATATATATATATATATATATATATATAATATATATATAATATATATAATAATATATAATATATATATAATGGTAATTTCAAACAACAGAAAACATTGATATTTGCTTACTTCTTTCAGCTATTCACTTGAATTTCTCGTAGCAATACAAATTCCGCTAAAATTGCACTATGAATCAATTCCAGGCATTGTGTTATGATCACAAAGGAGGCGTAGCTGTGTATGAAACTGCATCTCGGCGAAGGTTGGAATACGAAGGAGGGTAACCTATTTGTCAATTTTATTACTTTGCTAAACAGCCTCAATGCAGTGACGAGAAATTTCCCCTATTTTGTTCTGGTTCATTTCATTCCTTTGACGTTATATATTCGCTAATAAATGTCCTCTCAAACGTCCTCTCAAATGTTATTCCAAGTTTTCAATATTATTATTATTATTATTGGCAGACGATACGTGTAAATTTGAAGAAATGTGTTCTTAGCGTGCTCCTGTGTAATAAAAACTCGTTATAAAATAGAGGGTGATCCCCCCCAAAAAGGTGTCTTTCTCTCCACCCCCTAAAAAAAAAAACTACGTAACAAATTATTTCTGGGGAAAAAAACAAACAAACATTTTTTGGATCACCCTGTATATATATATAGCTTCATAATTGTTCTTGTGGCAATCTGATTCATAAATATAGACAAAGGAAACGATGAAGTAACTTGGACTTGTTTTTGAAAGTATTTGTCCATGAAATACTTCAGTTAAAAATTTTTAAAAGAAAAAAAAATATTGCTTTCGTATAACTTAATAATATCATTTAAAATTTAAAAATACTTTAAAAAAAGAAAAAGCTTCCAACCAATTATTCTCTTCTTTAAAATTCAGTATATTTTATTTTAGATTTTATTAATAAAATCAAATTTAAAAAGTTTTTTTTTTTTTTTTTTTAGTACGAAAATCGTGATCAATTAAAATTGTTCCGATTAAGAAGAGACTCGCGTTTCATTATTTTTAAATGCATGACATATTCCGAGACAGGGTTCGGATTTAGTCCGATAAATTCCGTGTAAGAGTTTGTAGTGAATACTCTTATTTTAGTTTCAAGATAAATGTTAATTTTACCGTCTTGAATTACGGAATAGTTATAAATTCATTTTAAATTAGTTACCCCATTATAATTCAATTGTGAACCACATTAATACTAATTTTATGTATACTATATTATTTTATTGTATGTAAACATAATTAATTATATATCACAATTGTCAGTTAATTATTTATATTCAAATATTTATTTTAATCTAATACCATGTCCATTTGCAAATAAATAATAGAAAACCAAAGGTTATATTTTCCACCTTTGGTACTGTCGCAGTTTCGCCTAACGGACTCAATACGGCTAGTGAGATAATCACTGGTTGGCACTTAACCAGCGGCAGTGCTTATGGCTACATCATCCAGGTTAACCTATACCGGATAGATGCGCTACGGTCCCAAGCCGTAGCTTGCCTAGGCCGACGACGACGACGTAAACCAACAATTGGTGACCCCGGAGCTGGATTACCCCTTTTACCCGAACGACTAGGACTAGACTGTAATGTCGTTCGTGCCCATCACCCCCTTCACCCGAGCGACTAGGACTAGACTGTAACGTCGTTCGTGCCATCACCCCCTTCACCCGAGCGACTAGGACCAGACTGTAATGTCGCTCGTGCCCTCTGCCCCTCACCCTGCCCGTGCGCTCTGTGCCTGCGCTCGTCTCAACCTCCACTCCTTCGTTGGTAACTTGTCGTCTTGCTTGTACGTCAGCAAGCATAGGAGAAGATGCCTGACGACGCTGGTGCCATCTCCCACTTGAGCGTAAAGCTCCCCGTCTTCTGGGCCGGGTGATCCATTTATTTGGTTCCACCAAGTGGAATCACAATTCAACTTGGGAAGGATCACCGCTAGCAGGACGAAATACGATCATGTTTTGTCCTCTCTACCAGCGAGCATCATCTCTGAAGTCCGTGACGTCATCGTATCTACTTCCACGAGTGAGGACCCGTACAACGATCTGAAGTCTGCCATCCTGTGCCGCACCACTGTCTCCGAGCGTGAGAAACTACATCAGTTAATCTCAAAGAAGAAAACTTGGAGACCGTAAGCCCACTCAAATGCTGAGGGCTATGCAGTGCGCTCTAGGCGAACGCGCACAAACCTTCGATAAGGACATCTTTAGACAGTTGTTCTTGCAGAAACTTCCTCCATCAGCTCAGCGTGTCTTGGCCACTATGGATCCTGCTACTCCAGTTGATAAACTAGCGGAAACTGCCGACAAAGTAGTAGAGATTGACACAGCTCCGGTCAACAACGTGAACACACAATCGGAACTGGAGTTGAAAGTGAAAGAGTTAAGTCAACAAACTCAATCACGTTTGTTCTCTGCTACAAAATCAACGGCAAAGAAGCCATTCTCGGTCAAGATTTACGAAGAGGCATCGTTCGAGTTCCGGGAAGATCTGTTTCTACCACTCGAAATTTGGAAAGAAGGCTAGGAAGTGCATCTCCCCTTGCAATTTTTCGTCGGAAAACCCAGCAGCGAGTCCTAATGGCGTCTAGTACTCGCACTGCCAACCTGTTATTCATAAAGGACAGGAACTCTGGTATCAATTTCTTGGTCGATACCGGAGCGTCAGTCAGTGTATTCCCTCAAAAAATCTGGTCATACGCATCGGAATCTCCGCCTCTATACGCTGCTAACGGTTCACGCATACCCACGTACGGTACTCAGTCGCGTGAACTAAACTTGGGCCTTCACCGATCCTTCAAGTGGATTTTCATCTGTGCTCAAGTGCGGCATCCCATAATCGGCGCTGACTTCCTCCAGCATTCAAACTCCTGGTGGATCTTGACAAGCGACGCTTATGCGACCAGGCCACACTGCTTTCTGTTCTTGCCAAACAGGTTGCCCTTCCGGACGCCTCGAACTCTGCACTTTCCCTCGTTCCCCCTAATTCCATGTACCAGTGCCTTTTCCAGCGATATCCAGGAATTCTTCAACCGATGCAGATGGGTGATACCATTAAGCACACCATTACCCATCACATTACAACAAAAGGTCCCCTGTGTTTGCAAAACCCAGACGTCTTGCCCCGGACAAACTGAAAGCTGCCAAATCGGAATTCCAGCTTATGATGGATCTTGGGATAATAAGACCTTCCAAAAGCAGTTGGTCCTCTCCCCTACACCTGGTCCAGAAGAAGTCAGGAGACTGGAGACCATGTGGGATTACCGATTTTTGAATTCGACAACCACCCCGGACCGATATCCGGTACCAAATGTCCAAGACTTTACTTCTCTTCTCCACGGCAAATCTATCTTCAGTAAAATAGATCTCGTTAAGGCTTTCCACCACATTCCCGTAGAGCCTTCGGATATTCTCAAGACTGCAGTTTGTACACCATTTGGGTTATTCGAATTTTTGAAGATGCCGTTCGGGCTACGGAATGCTGCGCAAACCTTTCAGAGGTTTATAGATGAGGTCACCAGAGGCTTAGACTTTGTTTATGCCTACATCGATGATTTGCTTGTGGCCAGCTCAACGGAAGAGGAACATAAGGAACATCTTTCACTCCTCTTTCAACGCTTAGAACAATACGGTGTTACTATTAATGCATCTAAGTGTGTGTTTGCACAGCCAACCTTGGAATTTCTTGGTCACACGATTTCGCAGCACGGAATTACCCCCCTTCAGGACAAGTGTGAAGTGATAAAAAATTACCCTATGCCAAATAATCAGCGTGAGTTACGTCGGTTTCTAGGTTGGTAAATTATTACCACAAGTTCATTAAAAACTGTGCTAGTGTTCTTGCTCCTCTACACGCTATGACACACAAAACGCAAGGTAACGAAATTGGTATGGTGTAGCGATAGTTTACAGGCGTTCGACAATGCCAAAAATGCTATCAATAGTGCATTGTCTCTGTCATTTCCTATCAGTGATGCCCCCTAACTCTGACGGTCGATGCCTCAGATGTTGCGATCGGTGGGGTGTTGGAACAAACCATTAACGGTCAACAAGCACCCATCGCGTTTTACTCGAAAAAGCTGCAGCCAGCCCAAACGCGTTATAGTGCTTTCGGACGTGAACTTCTTGCTATTTACTTAAACGTGAAGTGTTTTCAACATTTCCTTGAAGGCCGAGAGTTTTGGTTTTTACCGACCACAAACCTTTGGTCACTGTCTTCAATAAAAATAGCTGTAACCACTCTCCAAGAGTCATCAGGCAACTCGATTATATCTCGCAATTTACCACAGATATCCGCCACATCAAAGGTGTCTTGAAACACTCCAGCGGATGCACTCTCAAGAATAGAGATTACTTCTGTTACCCTCAGCTCTACACTGTGGAATGCTATTGCACAGGATCAAGATAAGGATACGGAACTACAAGACCTGCTCAGAGAAGACTCCACTCACTCACTTTCCCTCAAGAAAATGAGTATGCCAGGATTGTCTGTGCCCCTCTATTGCGACGTAACAACAGCTGCTATTCGCCCTTATGTCCCTCCATGTCACAGACAAGCAGTCTTCATGGATCTTCATAAGCCCTCCCATCCTGGTATCCGTGCTTCGCAACACCTGGTTACCTCTCGCTTTGTTTGGCCCTCGATGCGGAAGGATGTCAAACACTGGACCAAAACGTGCCTTGCCTGCCAGCGTGCCAAAGTCCAAAGGCACACCAGGTCCCCCTTTGACGCATTTCCGCCCCCATCCCAGCGATTTGAGGTAATTCATGTAGACATTGTTGGCCCTCTTCCAGTGATTCAAGGCCAACGTTATCTGCTCACCTGTCTCGACGCTTTTCCAGATGGCCTGAAGCCATCCCACTTCCTGATATCCAAGCGGACACTGTTGCAAGAGCCTTTCTTCATGGATGGGTATCAAGATTTGGATTGCCGACAAAAGTCATCACTGACCAAGGTCGCCAATTGAGTCTTCGCTTTGGAAGAAGTTTACCAGCTTGTTGGGTACAGTACATGCGCATACCTGTGCGTATCATCCGCAAGCTAACGGCCTCGTCGAACGCTTCCATCGCCAGCTGAAGTCATCCCTTATGTGTCACGAAGACTCCCATTGGATGGATAAGCTTCCACTCGTGTTGCTTGGTATTCGCTCTGCATTTAAGAGTGATCTGAAGACTACAGCGGCTGAACTAGTCTATGGAACAACATAGCGGCTACCGGTGGCTACTTCACTGCAGGGGATAAGTCATGTGATCCTACGGAATTCGCTCAAACACTTTCCTCTCACATGCAGTCCCTTCAGCCTGTCCCCCTCGATTGACTAGCCAACAGAACATCTTTGTTTCCCCAGCCCTCCAGTCTTGCACCCACGTTTTCGTTCGTGTACCTGTCCCAAAACGGCCTCTCCAATGTCCATATGACGGACCCTATGAAGTTCTCCGACGTACGCGCAAATCATTCCTCATCCAGCGCGGTTCCAAGGTCGACAAGGTTTCTATCGATCGTCTTAAGCCTGCGTTTTTGGAATCAACCTTAAGTGAGGTACATGTAGCTACCAAAAAGGTCCAGAGGAAATCAGTGTCGTTCGGAACTCTTTGAACTTCCTCTCTGGTGGGGAGTGTGTAGTGAATACTCTTATTTTAGTTTCAAGATAAATGTTAATTTTACCGTCTTGAATTACGGAATAGTTATAAATTCATTTTAAATTAGTTACCCATTATAATTCAATTGTGAACCCACATTAATACTAATTTTATGTATACTATATTATTTTATTGTATGTAAACATAATTAATTATATATCACAATTGTCAGTTAATTATTTATATTCAAATATTTATTTTAATCTAATACCATGTCCATTTTGCAAATAAATAATAGAAAACCAAAGGTTATATTTTCCACCTTTGGTACTGTCGCAGTTTCGCCTAACGGACTCAATACGGCTAGTGAGATAATCACTGGTTGGCACTTAACCAGCGGCAGTGCTTATGGCTACATCATCCAGGTTAACCTATACCGGATAGATGCGCTACGGTCCCAAGCCGTAGCTTGCCTAGGCCGACGACGACGACGTAAACCAACAAGTTTGATGCGTTTAGAAGTGAGGTTATTCATGTATGAACAAATATAGTTAGTAGGAGAGAAAGAAGCCTTTTTCCTTGATATATCTAATAATAGTTATAATTTTTCAGTAGGACCCGAAACTGGTATAACGTGATCGCTAGACTAATGAGCCCCATTGCGTTAACTCCTAGGTTATTATTCTTATTATTCTTATTATTATTATATTATTATTATTATTATTTTACCAACACCATCGGTAATCTAACTCCCATTCTCATTGTCTTCGCTTCGCTTATAGGAAAATGGTTTTACTCACTGAACTAAGGACGCGGGTCTTGATATATCTAAGTCTTAACTGTAACAGAAGGCCTGTTATTATTTGTACACACACACACACACACTCCTGTTAATTGTAGTTATAAAACTTATCTCGGGTTTTTATCATCGTGAAATAATATGTAACATCTGAAATTAATGATCGAAAAATATTTTGACATTTTTTTTCCGAAGACCAAAACGATAGCAAAAATATATGCTATAAATTTTTATATAAATTCTCCCTTCCAAATATTTATGATATCTTATAGTCCAGATGTACGTTTCTGTGTGTGTGTGGTGTGTGTGTGTGTGTGTGTGTGTGTGTGTGTGCTTAGGCAACTGGGTATGCATAAGTGAGGTCGAGTGTGTGATAAATCGCAGATGTGCGGGGTAATTTTTTTTGAGGTAATGCACTTTTGGTATCTCGGAACTTTTTTTGTGTGTGTGTGCGTAGGCAACTGGACAGTGGACATAC
>JAJOZX010010250.1:120000-122500 GCA_023014485.1 Bathynomus jamesi | reverse complement strand
AGTAGAAAGATCAGAGGTCAGGTGCATGATAGCCGTCCCACGCGAGGAGTGACTGTTGACAGCGACGCTTTGTGAAGCGACTGGAGAAGTGAAGAGTGGAATCATCGGTGTAGGAATGGATAGGACAGGAAATGCGACTTAATAGATCATTGGTAAATGAAAGGAAAAGAGTGGGTGACAGGCCACTATTAACAGCGTTAGGAGAAGAACAGTGGCCATCTACAACCGCAGCTTTAGATCAGCCAGAAAGGAAATCAGAGATGAAGGCAAAGATAGAAGGATAGAAACCGAAGTAGTGCCAGACTCTGTCAAAAGCTTTTGATATGTAGAACGCAATAGCAAAGGTTTTACCGAAATCCCGAAAGGAGGATGACCAAGAATCGGAAAGATATGCAAGAAGACCGCCAGTAAAACGCCACTTGCGGAATCCATACTGACGATCTGAAAGAAGATTGTGAGAAGAGAGGTGTCTAAAAATCTTCCTATCAAAGATAAATTAAAAAACTTTAGAAATGCAAGATATCAAAGCCATTGGACGATAGTTGGAGGGTTAAAAGCGGTCACTCTTCTTTGGGACAGGCTGAATGAAAGCAAATTTCCAGCAGGAAGGCAAAGTACCAGATGAAAGGCAAAGGCGAGTGAGTTTGCCTAGGCAGGGTGTCGGCACAGAAGCACAGTTCATGAGAACAACAGAAGCGACACCATCAGGACCGTACGCCTTCCCAGAGTTGAGCCCAGATAGGGCAGAAAAAACATCTTTGGAAAAGATTCTAATTTCAGCCATAATTAAGTCAGAGGGAGGAGGAGATGGAGGAACAGCACCGGGTTCGTCCAGGGTTGAGTTGGAGGCGAAAGTTTGAGCGAAGAGTTCAGCTTTATCAAGAGAAGAGACAGCATCTGGGAAAGAGGAGGGAAAGAAGAAGTAAAGTTATTGGAGAGGTTCTTAACTAGATGCCAGAAAGAGCGAGAAAAACTAGAGTTGGATAAGCTTTTACATTTTCGACTGATTAATGAATTTTTGGCGAGTCGAAGAACAAATTTTTACACGATTCGGGGCAGAAATATAAGCTAACAGAGTCAGGAAAATATCATATGAATATAACAAACATTTTGGGATGTTATACTGAAGGGCACTCGAACCCTACCCATTAATTCAAAGCACGTGGAACACAAATCTAAGCATCGAAGAAACGTACATCCGAACGAACATCCACAGTAAACAAAAAATATTTACACACAAAAAAAAAAACCCAACCTAACCTAACCTAACCAACCAACCTAAAATCTGGTTTTCAATTTTTTTTTTTTTTTATTATCGTAAAACGAATAACGAAGATAAGTTTGGGTATTAAGAAGTGAAAACCTTGAAATAAAAGCATCTTGAAAATTGAAACATCAAGAAGTAAAGTAAAATTTATTGTTCTTTGTCTACAAGCATGAAAGCAATTGAAAAATCCACTCATCAAAAAAAAAAAAAAAAAAAAAAATTACAAACAACGAACGGCAGATTCGAATCTGGGGACCAAATTGGAGGCACGAAATAGAAGCTAAAAAATAGATACTGAAATACCAAATTCACTCTTCTTCTCCATCACCTCGGCACCCCAGCCTCTTCCGATCCAAATACTCAGTAATATTTTAGTTAGCTACCACTCTGTAAATAAAATATAATGACGAAAATCATAAAAGATATTTAGAAATACAGGTTGTCCATAAGTTAGAGGGTATTAAGATTTACTTTGCTCGTAATTCTACCTACACTCACTCATGAACACGCTGTATAATATACCCCAAAACATTCCCTGTGTGTCTATCGCTACCGACTATTGTTTGTGGATTTAGGAGAGAAGTGAGGGATATATATATATATATATATAATATATATATATACACTGTATACAGTGTGTATATATATGTATATAGTAAAGCCTTCATCAAGTGATCAGATGCCATGAATTGACTGACTCCTTCTGTTACTTTTCCCAGCCCCTAATAAACACCTCAAAGTAATAATAAATAATTAATTAATTATCATTGAGAAGTGCCAGAAACTGGTACAGCTCTCAAGCCAGCTAATTCGGCCCACTGCTTTAACTCGTGTATTATTATTAATATTATTATTATTACTAGTATTCGGGGATTCGAACCCTTTCCCTCAGTGTTTTTACTTCGCTTACAGGAAACGGTGTTTCCTACAGCTGACAAGACCATAATAGACCTTATTCTTTAATTAAACTTTTGGTAATTGAAAATATTCAATTAAGAGAAAAAATGGTACTGCCAATGACCAGGTTGAGGTTGAGTGATTAGCATGAAGGTGATTGACTTTGATTCGCTCATTATCTCTGCTTCCTTTGTAAACAAAACGAAATGAAATTCGTTACACCAACCTTTATTTGCGTTCAGGGAGCGACGGCTAATATACAAAAGACTTTTTAAATACGTTTTAGAGTGTATTTACTTTTACTTTTGTTTAAACTTCCACTTTATTGCTTTCTTC
>JAJOZX010010250.1:0-112500 GCA_023014485.1 Bathynomus jamesi | reverse complement strand
GTAGCGATTTTGGTTGCAGAAAATCACGACATGCGAAGTTGCATTGCTTCGTAATCTCCCTCCGTTTGGCTTCTTTGTGTTTTCTCAACGAGCAAAAATTTATTTTACCACATTCATGAATGGAATTTATTTATGAATGAAAAGGATTTTGCAACAGATAAAAACATTATTATTGCACCTGTTAATATTATGTTTCACTCTCTCTCTCTCTCTCTCTCTCTCTCTCTCTCTCTCTCTCTCTCTTATACATATATATATATACTGCAAACCTACAAGGAAAAAGAAGAATCGTTTTTTTTCCTTGTGGGTTTGCAGCATTCATTCATTTCACGTGTTTAATTGTGAAATTCATCCCATATATATATATAATATATAATAATATATATATATATATATATATATATATATATGGGATGAATTTCACAATTAAACACGTGAAATGAATGAATGCTGCAAACCCACATTTAACGTAAGTTTATTTACAAAATTATTTAATACTTTGTGTGTCCACATTTTGCTTGAATGATTTCAGTGACTCGTTTTGGATATTTTTCTACTGAGTTTCGATATTTCTCAGTAGAAATTTTAGCTCATTCTTCTGAAGAAAAGTGCTGCAATTTATTCAAATTTGAAGGGTTTCTATTGCAGACATCTTTTTTCAAATCAAACCATAAATTCTCGATTAAATTGAGATCTGGGTTTTAGCTGGTCCACTCGAGAAGCCTGAAATTATTTTGTTGAAGCCATTTCATGGTGCTCTTACGTTTATGTCTTGGATCATTATCTTGTTGCAGAATCCAACTGCGACCCATTCGCAGCTCCCGAACTGAAGGCAATACATTTTCTTCTAAAATTTCCTGATATTTCTTCGAATTCAAGATTTCATTGATAACAACAAGTTTTCTAGAACAGAAGTACTAAAGTATCCTCAAAGAAGCAAACTACCACCACCACCATGTTTAACCGTAGGAAGGATGTTTTTTTTTCTCGAATAAAGTATTTGATTCTCGCTAAACGTACCGATGGTCTTGTTCCCGAATAATTCAATTTCAGTTTTGTCTGTCCAAAGAACTTTCTTCCAGAATGCAAATCCATCATTTTGATGATGCTTGGCGTACTTGAGTTTCTCTGTAAGTTTTACGTAGCAGAGGTTTGCTTCGTGCAACGCTGTCATGCAGACCATTCTTCCTCAATGTACGACATACAGTAGTGGGATGGACATCGAACTAAGACAGTCTTATGTTTGGCAAATATCACCCGCAGTCACCCGTGGATTCGCAGCAGTCATTCTTTCAATCCGTCTAGCTGTACGTTCGGTAGAGTTTTGATTGTTCCAAAGCCTTTCCATTTCTCTATAACTGGAACAATGATCGTAAATAGAATCCGAAGTTCTTCTCCTGTCTTTTTATAACTCTTTCCAGATTCGAGTGCAGCAACAACAGATCTCTTAAGATCTTAGACAGCTCTTTACCACGACGGTCCATTGCTTACTAATGGCTTGTACACTGTACAGTCACCCGTCTTCCATGAAGATTCACAAAGAAAATTCTAGAATTCAGAACTGCCAACAGTCTCTAATCAATAAAGAGCCAACTACTAATAAAAATTTTAAAATTTTCAAACTTAAGTTAGATACTCAAATTATTAAATAATTTTGTAAATAAATGTATGAAAACTTTTGTATTTTAACTTTTTATTATTTTCCTCAAATTCTTTGATATTTTACATTATATGTCGGAGTTAAACATATAACCGTTAACATATAGCACAGGGGTTCTCAAACTTTTTGTCACTTCGTACCCTCTGATTCATCAGACAATCAGTTAGTACCCACATTAGTAAGAATTCACATAAGGTACGGAAATATTAATAATAAATGCTTTATTAAATGAATAAATAACAAACTACGTGTGTAAATAAAATTAGGGTAGCTATAATTCTTGAATTTTAGTGTGAGGGATGTGCCTGATATGTGGAAACTAGTTTCTCAATGATCGAAATAAACGTTTTCAAAATTTTTAGAATATTCACTTGAATTATGCCGAAATAAATATATATAGCGTAAATTTTGTCCATTCCTTCCCGTATCCCCAGGAAACCTTAATACGTAGCCCTAGGTTTACGCGTACCCCAGTTTGAGAACCCCTGATATAACATATAACAATAAACTTTTCATAACTATCTTATGCATGGTGCAAAAGATAAGGACGAATATAACTGAAATATTTCTCTGTGCGAATACTTATGAACGTCAATATATATATATAATATATATATATATTATATATATATATATATATAATATATATATATATATATATATATATAACAAAACCACTTCAAATAATTCATAACAAATAAAAAAAAAAAACTGCGAAAAATGAATTTCTGAATAAATAACAACCTCCATCATCTCCCCCTCCACCCCAAACACCCGACCCATAACAAAAAAAAAAAAATAATCTCGCAGGAAAATCCCAAAATAATTTCTATATTTCTTACGAGCTGAAATCAAGATAAGGATTTTTTACACAATAACCAAGACTGAAACTTTGGCATAAATTTTTAATCCTAATTTGAAACTCGAATAAAAGAGAGAAATTCAAAGCCAAAAAAATAAATTAATATTAATAAAGAGAATAGAATAAATAAATATTTTTAAAAATACTAAAGCTAATTGGGAATAGTGAGTAGAAAAAAAAAATAAGGGGTTAATATACAGCGGGGGGAGAGGGAGGGGGGGGGAGTGTCGCTTAAATAAGTGTAAGCTTTAGTTTTATCGTCATGTTTAAGCATACAGTCACTTATATATATACATATACACACACGTTAAAATCCCAATTAATTTATATATATATATATAATATATATATATATATACACAAACTCAGAATGGTTCCCTGAGAACATTATATGTTAAACACAGACCGTGCATGGAACAAGGAACTCTTCTGGGAAAATTAAATCCACTATAGTCCGAATAAATAATGGTAAATGACAAATACCACAGTTTTTTTCCTTTTTCATGATTTTGCCCGACGTGGCCGGGTTCTCTCGCAAAGAGATCCCATAAATATAGCCTTCCCTCACCAGCTATCTGCAAAGCAGACAGGATCCAGCTTTGGGACGTGGATCTAGGGTTTAAAGCAAACCTAGATCCCTACACTCAGAACCTCTATATAGTAAAAGACTCGTTGCATTCACGTCGTGTGAATAAATCAAAGAAAAGGGGTAACTATTGTATTTTTAGCCAAAAAAACCAAAACTTAAACCTCAACCGGGACATTGAGCGTCCACTTTTCAAGGCACGAAACACGTCCGTTTAGTATACACAAACTCAGAATGGTTCCCTGAGAACATTATATGGTTAAACACAGACCGTGCATGGAACAAGGAACTCTTCTGGGAAAATTAAAATCCACTATAGTCCGAATAAATAATGGTAAATGACAAATACCACAGTTTTTTTCCTTTTTCATGATTTTAGCCCGACGTGGGCAACGGGTCTCTCGCAAAGAGATCCCATAAATATAGCTTCCCTCACCAGCTATCTGCAAAGCAGACAGGATCCAGCTTTGGGACGTGGATCTAGGGTTTAAAGCAAACCTAGATCCCTACACTCAGAACCTCTATATAAGTAAAAGACTCGTTGCATTCACGTCGTGTTGAATAAATCAAAGAAAAAGGGGGTAACTATTGTATTTTTAGCCAAAAAAACCAAAACTTAAACCTCAACCGGGACATTATTTATTCGGACTATAGTGGATTTAATTTTCCCAGAAGAGTTCCTTGTTCCATGCACGGTCTGTGTTTAACATATAATGTTCTCAGGGAACCATTCTGAGTTTGTGTATACTAAACGGACGTGTTTCGTGCCTTGAAAAGTGGGACGCTCAATGTCCCGGTTGAGGTTTAAGTTTTGGTTTTTTGGCTAAAAATACAATAGTTACCCCCTTTTTCTTTGATTTATTCAACACGACGTGAATGCAACGAGTCTTTTACTTATATAGAGGTTCTGAGTGTAGGATCTAGGTTTGCTTTAAACCCTAGATCCACGTCCCAAAGCTGGATCCTGTCTGCTTTGCAGATAGCTGGTGAGGGAAGCTATATTTATGGGATCTCTTTGCGAGAGACCCGTTGCCCACGTCGGGCTAAAATCATGAAAAAGGAAAAAAAACTGTGGTATTTGTCATTTACCATTATTTATTCGGACTATAGTGGATTTAATTTTCCCAGAAGAGTTCCTTGTTCCATGCACGGTCTGTGTTTAACATATAATGTTCTCAGGGAACCATTCTGAGTTTGTGTATACTAAACGGACGTGTTTCGTGCCTTGAAAAGTGGACGCTCAATGTCCCGGTGAGGTTTAAGTTTTGGTTTTTTTTGGCTAAAAATACAATAGTTACCCCCTTTTTCTTGATTTATTCAACACGACGTGAATGCAACGAGTCTTTTACTTATATAGAGGTTCTGAGTGTATGGATCTAGGTTTGCTTTAAACCCTAGATCCACGTCCCAAAGCTGGATCCTGTCTGCTTTGCAGATAGCTGGTGAGGGAAGCTATATTTATGGGATCTCTTTGCGAGAGACCCGTTGCCCACGTCGGGCTAAAATCATGAAAAAAAAAAACTGTGGTATTTGTCATTTACCATTATTTATTCGGACTATAGTGGATTTAATTTTCCCAGAAGAGTTCCTTGTTCCATGCACGGTCTGTGTTTAACATATAATGTTCTCAGGGAACCATTCTGAGTTTGTGTATACTAAACGGACGTGTTTCGTGCCTTGAAAAGTGGACGCTCAATGTCCCGGTTGAGGTTTAAGTTTTGGTTTTTTTGGCTAAAAATACAATAGTTACCCCCTTTTTCTTTGATTTATTCAACACGACGTGAATGCAACGAGTCTTTTACTTATATAGAGGTTCTGAGTGTAGGGATCTAGGTTTGCTTTAAACCCTAGATCCACGTCCCAAAGCTGGATCCTGTCTGCTTTGCAGATAGCTGGTGAGGGAAGCTATATTTATGGGATCTCTTTGCGAGAGACCCGTTGCCCACGTCGGGCTAAAATCAGGAAAAAGGAAAAAAACTATGGTATTTGTCATTTACCATTACTTATTCGGACTATAGTGGATTTAATTTTCCCAGAAGAGTTCCTTGTTCCATGCACGGTCTGTGTTTAACATATATATATATATATATATATAAATTAAAAAACCCATTTAAAAGCAAAGAAATTTAAAAATTAAGAGATAATAAAATACTATACGTACGTATATATATATATATATATATATATATATATATATAAGGTAAAACTTTCCCTTATTAAAACTAATTTTAATAATAATTAATGAAGGTTAAAAAAGTTTTCTTAATTTTATTAATTATTTTTCTTTCTTATGGAAAATAGGCGAGACTAAAGACAACGAAGACAAGAGACGAACCCTTGAGAAAACTGATCAAAAACAATGAATAGTAAAAAGACTTATTTGTTTTCTTTTGTTTTTACTCTATTCAAATGGTCTTTTTAGGCCTTATACTAACTTCACTCCTTCCAAATTTCCTTGGTTTTCGCTCACTCCAATTGTACTCCTCAGACACACACACACTCACACACACACACATGTATATATATATATATAATTTTAATACGTTAAGAACACACACACACATATATATATATATATACAGTATACTGTATATAATTTTAATAATTAAAGAACGTTAAGAACATGTATATACTAATATACTACTACTACTACTATTACTACTACTACTACTACTACTACTACTAAATAATAATAATAATAATAATAATGATCTTTGATGACGTCATTACATTTCAGACGATAAAATTTAATTTAAAATAAATTGGATTAATAATAAAAGTGAAATGGTAAATTGACTCGTATCCCATAATCCTTTGGAGGATGTCTTAATTGCATCTTTGCACGAACCAAATCAATGCAAATCAGATTAAAACTTCGACTTGCTCAAAATAAAATCCTGAAAATAAAAGATTCCACCTCACCTGCTTTTAATGCAGAAATTAATTAAATGGGGAAGTCAGTGTATAGAAATGTGGTGAAGTTTTGTGGTGAAGTTTTTGTTCAGAAATTTTTTGTGGTGAAGTTTTTTGTGGCGAAGTTTTTGTGGTGAAGTTTTTGTGGCGAAGTTTATGTGGTGAAGTGTTTGTGGCGAAGTTTATGTGGTGAGGTTTGTGGCGAAGTTTATGTGGTGGTGTTTGTGGCGAAGTTTTTGTGGCGAAGTTTCTGTAGTAAAGTTTTGTGTGAAGTTTTACAGTCGAATTTATTGCAATACCTTGATTATTGTTTAATATTTACAAAAGCTTTAAATTAATTGTTTCTGTTATTTTCAGTTATTTAATAATAATAATAATTAATAATAATAGTAATAATAGTAATAATAATAATAATCTGCCTTGGAACTATGATGATACATGTTTAAGAAGGAAACATATATGCACAGTGTATATATATATATATATATATATATATATATATATATATATATATATATATATGCAAAATTTACGCTACCTGGATTCGAACCTAGGACTTCTTGCTTAATAGCCGCGGGGGTCAAGTTCTATAGCTTTTACCTTCTTGTAGTATAGTGGCAGCGCCCGCGGTTTCTAATCAAGCGGTACTGAGTTCGAATCCTGGTGAGGTAAATTTTGCATTTGAAAATTGTGCGTGCGTGTGTATATATATATATATATATATATATATATATGAGTATAATGTATTCCTTATTCGTTATATGAAAAGCATTTAAACATGGCTCTTACACAGTTTAAATTCATACTCGATTACTTAAAGTGGCGGTACGTGTTGCGAATAAAATTCTATTGGAGAATTTTTTTCCTTTTTTTTTTTTTTTTTAAATTTTAGGAAATCACATTGTGCGGTGCATGCAAATGCTTCTGCAATCAAATTTACGATGATGTACTTTCCCTCATAAGGGTTTTTAATTTTGAATTTACACAAAGAAAAGATGAAAGAGGCTTTCAGTTACTCGAATTCATGCGTGAAATTCATGCTACGATCTGATTGTCTATTTTTTTTATGGTCTTTATATATATATATATATATATATATATATATATATATATATATATGCCAGTTTTAACTGCAAGAATGAGCTTTTGCCCACTTCATCTCAATTCTTGGTCCAATTTTGGTGGAATGAAAACCGCGGTATCGTGTCATGTCTCCTCTTATAACAATTATCGCAACTTCGTTAGCCGAGTGTCAACCGTTGGCTGGAGGCTGTCTCATGAATATTGGCTTATGCAAATCCGATAGGCTAGACAAGTGCCGGATATTATCCGGGCGAGGTGGTAAGAAACGCGTTCCGGATTTACGAATGTCATATAATTTTCTCGAGCCCCGAGGACTAATCTCATTCACAGAAGCCAATGGAGGCAGGGTCTTTTGATAGTGGAGATATGTTGCAATCTTTACACAAGGGGGTTGAGATACTGAAAGGGGAGGGGGCATAAAAGCAACGAATGAACGGAGGAAGTATGTATAATATTGAGTGGAAATCGGACAGTTTCCAGGGAGTGGTCAACCCGCAGTACAGTAAATGGAAGTGTAAATAATGTGTTTTCGGTAGCGCAAAACATAACGGATACGTGATATTTTACCTATAAATAAGATATATATATATATATATATATATATATATATATACAGGGTGGACCATAAGTCGCTTTACCTTCGCATTATAACGGAACTCACTTCGGTAAAACGACTTATGGCCAGCCCTGTATATTCCTGTCAAAATAAAGTGAACACAGAAAAAATGGGTTGTAAAAAAATGTTTTTGGCGTCTGAAATTTTTGTAGGTCATAAAAAATGTTCACATAAAATATTTGTCATATTCGACCATTCACTGTGATATCGGATGTATAAATCGCGAGGTTTGACAACCACTCTGATGTTAAAGTGAGAGGTGTGTGTAACTCAAATAAAGATCACATTGATGTCAAAGTGAGAGTTATATAACTCAAATGACGGCCACACTGTAAGAAAATTGTCTATCAGATATGAACGAGAAAAATATCGACAAAGATGTACATCAGTGGTTACAGAAGGAACACAAAGCTCCCCTGCTCTCGACGTGAGGTTTAGTTCAGTCGAAGCGTTAACAGACCTTCCAAACAACATGTCACAAGGAACATGTCAATGCTGTTTGAACAAAATGGCTACAATGGACATGTCTCTCGGCGAAAACGCATACTTATAATTGCAAAAATTCTGTTCTTGGACGAGTTTCAATTCAACAAATTCGCGTTGAATGGATGCGAATGGGTTTGAAAAATGTTTAATGAAGCATATCAATAATCCTATTTGCAGTCCACGGTTCAACACAACGTTTCATTGTTATGGGAAACGTTTTGAGATGATGGAAAGACTGGACTAACCTCGTGTTCCTCATGCACTTAAATATACTCGTACATATGCTGTAACATGATTGGCCATGCCACGTGTCACCCCTTCAAAATGAGTGCTTGGTGGAGAAGAACCAATAAAAAAAAGACATTCCTTTGACGGGAAATTTCACCAGTACCTTAATAAGTTAATAACTGAACCTAACCTGACTTAATGTAATCCGTAACTAAACCAAACTTAATCTAACCTGACTTAATCTAACCTAACGTAAAGAAGACAAACTTAACCTAACTTAACGTAATCAAGCCAAATTTAATCTAACCTGACTTAATTATCATAACCTGACTTAATCTAACCTAACGTAACCAAGCCAAACTAACCTTACCTGACTTAATCTAACCTAAGGTAATCAAGCGAGACTTAACCTCACCTGACTTAATCTAATCTAACGTAACCAAGCCAAACTTAACCTAACCTGAATTACACTAACCTAACCTAACCAAGCCAAACCTAACTTAGAACTTACCTAAACGCCCTCCTAACCCCTTCAAGAAAAACATGTCGCTGGAGTATCTTCTCCACGAAATTTTAGCCTAGTGGAAAAGACTTTCTTTTCTGGGTATTATACCCATGAGCCTTGACACGAACTCTCTTGAACATGTTTGAGATCTCCTTAATCGTCAACTTCGAAATGGAGGATCTCCTCTTACATCTGTGAGGAAGGATCCTTCACCAAATTTTGGCAAAATCGTGACAGTGCCCCGATAAAAATAAAAAAAAACCTACATTGCTTTCATACCAAGACGTACCACAGCCCTTCATGCGCCCCATAGAAATTAAAGCCAATCGATAAATTAACTATTTTTGCCATTTTGGCTTCACCTTAAAGCGTACATATATTGCATAATATTTTCATCTGTTACAAGGCTACTCCTTTTATTTTGGCAGGGTTTCATATATATATATATATATATATACTGGCGCTCCTAAGTATTCGTACAGAGAGATATTTCAGTTATATTCGTCTTTATCTTTTGTACCATGCATAGGATAGTTAAGAAAAGTTTATTGTTCGTTTGAAAAAGTTTAGCAAATAACAAAATTTAGTTTAACTTCAACAATTTGAGGAAAATGAAAAAAGTTTAAATGCAAAAGTTTTCGTACATTTATTTACAAAATTATTTAATACGTTTTGTGTCCACTTTAGGCTTGAAGAATTTAAAATTTTTATCAGTAGTTGGCTGTTCATTGATTAGAAACTGTTGGCAATTCGGAAGTCTAGAATTTTCTCTGTGAATCTTTTTGGAAGACGGATGGCTATACAAATTCTTAGTAAGCAATGGGTCGTCGTGGTAAAGAGCTGTCTACAGATCTTATGAGATCTGGTTTTGCTGCGCATGAGTCTGGAAAGAGTTATAAGAAGATAGGAGAGGAACTTCGAATTCCATTTACGACGGTTGTTCCAGATATAAAGAAATGGAAAGGCTTTGGAACAATCAAAACTCTACCAAAGTGTGGACAACCTTGCAAGATTTCAGAACGTACAGCGAGATAGATTAAAAGAATGGCTGCTGCGAATCCACGGTGACTGCATGTGATATTTGTCAAACATTAAGACTGTCTAAGATCGATGTCCATCCAACTACTGTATATCGTACATTGAGAAAGAAGGGTCAGCATGGAGAGTTGCACGAAAAAAAACTCTGCTACGAAAAACGCAGAAAGAAATTCGCATAAAGTATGCCAAAGATCACTAAAATGAAGGTTTTGCATTCTGGACCATCGAGACCAAAATTGAATTATTCGGAAACAAAAAGCAACGGTATATTTGGCAAAAATCAAATACTGCATTCGAGGAAAAAAAATCCTTCCTACAGCTAAACATGGTGGTGGTAATTTGCTTCTTTAGAAATGCTTTAGTGCTTCTGGTCCAGGAAAGCTTGTTGTCATCAATGGAATCTTGAATTCGAAGAAATATCAGGAAATTTTAGAAGAAAATATTTCGCCTTCAGTTCGGGAGCGAACGCAACTGGGTACTGCAACAGGATAATGGTCCAAAACCTAAAAGTAAGAGCACCATGAAATGAAATTCGAATCTGAATGGATTGCAACAATTTTCTTTAGAAGAATAGGCTAAAATTTCTACTGAGAGGTGTCGAAAACTCTTAGAAAAATACCCAAAACAAATCATTGAAGTCAATTAAAGCAAAAGGTCAACACACAAAGTATTAAATAATTTTGTAAGTAAATGTACGAAAACTTTTGCATTTTGACTTTATTTTCCTCAGATTCTTTGATGATTCACATCATATATTGGAGCTGAACTTTTTTTTGTTAAATTTAAAAAAAATAGAACAGTAAACTTTTCCTAACTGTCCTCTGTATGGTACAAAAGATAAGGACGAATATAACTGAAATATTCCTCTGTACGAATACTTATGAACGCTACTGTATATATGGATAAAATTCTCCTTTTATTCCGACAGAAGCTAGGATTACATCTTCCATATTCATCATCATTCGAGTCATAAAAATTCATCAAACCTGATTACATTTTTACGCTGTCCACGCTTCCTATAAATTCATTAAAGCTATTCTCTTCTTTGTAATTGGGCCTCACTTCGTTCAATTACAAAGGCTTCCTTAACGCCACTGTATAGCATCCTATCCCCTTAATTCTTATCCTCCACCCTTTTCTACTGAAGTCGCAAGCCCCCTAGCGATGTGAGAGGGTCCACAGTTTCATTACTGGAGTTTAAAAGCGTCGCAAAATTGTCTCTTGGTTGCCGTTTCACCAAAAATAAAATGAAAGAACTTCGTCAGTCTCCCTGCTTCATTTTCATTAGAGCTCTCCAAATTTTCATCACTGACTTAAAAGCAAACGCATTACGCTGAATGGGATCAACACACACACACACACACACACACACACACACACACTATATATATATATATATTGTATGGTCAGCGTTTCGCCTTCTGATAAAGAAGTGTTGGGTTCGAGTCCCGTTGGGGACTTTTTTGCCATATACAAACGCGTGCGTTTTCATGCATGATATTCTGCATACACACACACACACACACACACACACACATATATATATATATATACACACACACACACATATACACACACACACACACACACACACACACACACACACACTTATGATACCTATGATGGCTTCAAACGACGGTTCAGAATCAACCTGCGTTCCTTTTGCAGCATCTCAGTTCACTTGTAGTATTTGGTGGAGAGAATTATTTTCCATTTTTATACTACCCACTTTTTCGAGTCGCTTCACAGATTTCCCGAGTAAATGGATAATTTTCCATATGTAATAGCATTACTTCATGATTTCTATCGTATTTTGTAATACCGTGGAATTTTTAAGCATATTTAACTTCATTTTTATTCCATGTTATAAATGGAAAGTTAAAATCCCCACAAATTAATATATTTGGTGATTGGGTTCGAAGTGATTTTACGTTTTTTTTCTATTTCATTTGTAGCGAATTAGAATTCACATTTTATGGTGTTTAGTGGTCTGTACACGTTCATATGGATTGAGTTCAGGTTTATTGCTTATATAATAGGAATTTCGACTTTGTTACTTTTTTATTTACCTTCACCTCACCTTTGTATATGTTTTTCATGTAAATACCAACAACCTTCTCCTTTTTTTAGTGAATCTTTCTGCTCCATATTGCCGTAATTCTTTATTGCTATTTTGGTTTCTTCAGTGCATTTTCACAACCTTTTTCACATTTACATACGCAATATTGCGTCTGTGTTGGTTTCCAACTAAATCTTGTAGGCAATGCAATTTGCAATCTGTTTTGTCAGTATACAGCTTTGCATATTTGTATATAGTAAATTTAGAAGTTCAGTAGTCTTGGTGCTTGGTAGTGTCGGATGTCGGTCGTTACTCAGTCGGTTTTGTTGGTTCCTGGTCGGTGTTATTGGGTGGGCTGTTGCGCATCAGAATACTGGGGATGTGTCCCTTTGTACCCTTTGTGGTTGTTGAAACAACACTGGGTGGTGTTGGACAGGTATATGGTGCATGTATTGTTGGGGTGTATATATCTGCAAAGTCCGGTCTTTTCTCAATAAGAGTGACAGTTGTTCTTTTCTTTTAGAAAATGTTCTTCATTAACCCTTTAAGGCCGGAATGTTTTGTAGGACTAAGTTATGAATGCGTGTATTCGAAGTGCTACAATTTGTACTGGTCGTCCTGAAAGGGTTAATTATGATGAAAGTTCTTTTATTTGGGACTTGAGATGTATATTTTTCCCCTGTGTACCCTAAATGTTAAAATAAGGTCATTTCATATTTAGATCTTTCTTTCTCTATGACTGAATGTCGGCACATACTGTAGAAGAATGAACCTCGCAGTAGCTTACTTCAAATCGGCAAGTTCCATTTTTCTTCATGTTGAAACAATATGGTTATGCATGCATCTGAAGTCATATTTATACGATTCTTTTTTTTTGTAGTATTTTGTAGTATTTTGTAGTCTTTTAGATTATTTTATGGTTTCTGACTTACGCTAATGAAACTTGTGAACTTCAGTTGATTTCTTTTGTTCTACCACCAAGTTTTCCCTACTCAGTGGTTTTATAATCTTTGGTGAACCTTCGTTTTCATTCACGATGTTGCTATTTTGTATAAGGAGGTATTTCTTCGTTTAAGTGTTTTTCGGTACTTCATTTTTAATACGTTGCTTTAAGTTTTCTGTACCTTGTTTATGTTATGTTCGGCATATTCTGTCCGTTGGTGAATTTGTTGAATTTCTTTCCTCAACCAAATTTTGATATATCCCAAATCTATCTATCTCAAATGTATCTATCTCTTTTTTTCAGCATTATCCAGACCCGTTTGTAAAATTTTCCTATTTATCTCCATTCAACTGACGCAAACGTAGCTGTACAAATCAATGATTTTATTGATTGGTTAGTGCAATACCTTCCTAGTCTTTCTTCCCTGTTGGAAGTATTTGTAATGTTTAAGTGTATTACACGCTCTGAAATTTTGTTTTAGGTCACGAGACTATGTTAAAGTAGTTATTAAATCTGACGTAGTTAATTTGCACCTAGTCTTGGGACGAATTCCACACTTGGAGATGCTGAATTACACTAACCTAACCAAGCCAAACCTAACTTAGAACTTACCTAAACGCCCTCCTAACCCCTTCAAGAAAAACATGTCGCTGGAGTATCTTGTCCACGAAATTTTAGCCTAGTGGAAAAGACTTTCTTTTCTGGGTATTATACCCATGAGCCTTGACACGAACTCTCTTGAACATGTTTGAGATCTCCTTAAGCGTCAACTTCGAAATGGAGGACCTCCTCCTACATCTGTGAGGAAGGATCCTTCACCAAATTTTGGCAAAATCGTGACAGTGCCCCGATAAAAATTGCTTTCATACCAAGACGTACCACAGCCCTTCATGCGCCCCCATAGAAATTAAAGCCAATCGATAAATTAACTATTTTTGTCATTTTGGCTTCACCTTAAAGCGTAAATATATTGCATAATATTTTCATCTGTTACAAGGCTGCTCCTTTTATTTTGGCAGGGTTTCATATATATATATATATATATATATATATATATATATATATATATATTATATATACTGGCGCTCCTAAGTATTCGTACAGAGAGATATTTCAGCTATATTCGTCCTTATCTTTTGTACCATGCATAGGATAGTTAAGAAAAGTTTATTGTTCGTTTGAAAAAGTTTAGCAAATAACAAAATTTAGTTTAACTTCAACAATTTGAGGAAAATGAAAAAAATTTAAATGCAAAAGTTTTCGTACATTTATTTACAAAATTATTTAATACGTTTTGTGTCCACTTTAGGCTTGAAGAATTTAAAATTTTTATCAGTAGTTGGCTGTTCATTGATTAGAAACTGTTGGTAATTCGGAAGTCTAGAATTTTCTCTGTGAATCTTTTTGGAAGACGGATGACTATACAAACTCTTAGTAAGCAATGGGTCGTCGTGGTAAAGAGCTGTCTACAGATCTTATGAGATCTGGTTTTGCTGCGCATGAGTCTGGAAAGAGTTATAAGAAGATAGGAGAGGAACTTCGAATTCCATTTACGACGGTTGTTCCAGTTATAAAGAAATGGAAAGGTTTTGGAACAATCAAAACACTACCAAAGTGTGGACGACCTTGCAAGATTTCAGAACGTACAGCGAGATGGATTAAAAGAATGGCTGCTGCGAATCCACGGTGACTGCAGGTGATATTTGCCAAACATTAAGACTGTCTAAGATCGATGTCCATCCATCCAACTACTGTATATCGTACATTGAGAAAGAAGGGTCAGCATGGAGAGTTGCACGAAATAAAACTCTGCTACGAAAAACGCAGAAAGAAGTTCGCATAAAGTATGCCAAAGATCACTAAAATGAAGGTTTTGCATTCTGGACCATCGAGACCAAAATTGAATTATTCGGAAACAAAAAGCAACGGTATATTTGGCGAAAATCAAATACTGCAGTCGAAGTAAACAAACAACCTTCCTACAGCTAAACATGGTGGTGGTAGTTTGCTTCTTTAGAAATGCTTTAGTGCTTCTGGTCCAGGAAAGCTTGTTGTCATCAATGGAATCTTGAATTCGAAGAAATATCAGGAAATTTTAGAAGAAAATATTTCGCCTTCAGTTCGGGAGCGAACGCAACTGAGTACTGCAACAGGATAATGGTCCAAAACCTAAAAGTAAGAGCACCATGAAATGAAATTCGAATCTGAATAGATTGCAACAATTTTCTTTAGAAGAATAGGCTAAAATTTCTACTGAGAGGTGTCGAAAACTCTTAGAAAAATACCCAAAACAAATCATTGAAGTCAATTAAAGCAAAAGGTCAACACACAAAGTATTAAATAATTTTGTAAGTAAATGTACGAAAACTTTTGCATTTTGACTTTATTTTCTTCAGATTCTTTAATGATTCACATCATATATTGGAGCTGAACTTTTTTTTGTTAAATTTAAAAAAAATAGAACAGTAAACTTTTCCTAACTATCGTATCCATGGTGTACAACAGCTAAGGACGAATATAACTGAAATATTTCTCTGTACGAATACTTATGAACGCTACTGTATATATATGGATAAAATTCTCCTTTTTTTCCGACAGAAGCTAGGATTACATCCTCCATATTCATCATCATTCGAGTCATAAAAATTCATCAAACCTGATTACATTTTTACACTGTCCACGCCTCCTATAAATTCATTAAAGCTATTCTCTTCTGCGTAATTGAGCCTCACTTCGTTCAATTACAAAGGCTTCCTTAACGCCATTGTATAGCATCCTATCCCCTTAATTCTTATCCTCCACCCTTTTCTCCTGAAGTCCCAAGCACCCTAGCGATGTGAGAGGGTCCACAGTTTCATTACTGGAGTTTAAAAGCGTTGCAAAATTGTCTCTTGGTTGCCGTTTCACCAAAAATAAAATGAAAGAACTTCGTCAGTCTCCCTGCTTCATTTTCATTAAAGCTCTCCAAATTTTCATCACTGACTTAAAAGCAAACGCATTACGCCGAATGGGATCAACACACACACACACACATACACACACACACACACACACACACACACACTCTATATATATATATATATATATATATATATATATATGCTGCAAACCCATAAGGAAAAAGAAAAACGATTCCAAGGTCTTTCGTGTATTCAAAGCTACACCTCGTCAGGGAATGAAGATAAAAGGCGAGATGCCCATAAATATATACAACGTACAGGAAAAACAAAACAATTAGCACATACTTAACAAGGGTTAATGAGAGGCAAAAGAAATTTTAACATGATATCGTCAATTTTATACGTCCCCGCACTGTCTTGGTAGGCTCAACAATTTAGTCCCATCTATTAAGTTTACAGTTGAAAAAGAAAATGATGGAAGCCTATCTTTTCTTGATCTAAAAATTTGGAGATGCTCTAATCAGTTCAAATATAAAGTCTACCGTAAGCCTACTAACAATAACTCTTATGTGCATTTTTATTCTGACCATCATCCTTCGATTAAATCCTCTATTTTTCTGCTATGTTTCTTCGAGCATTGAGAGTTGTCAGTCCTGAATTTTTAGATTCCGAGTTATGCAATATCATGAATATTGGTACTAAATTATGTTATCCTATTTCATTTTTAGATAACTGTCTTAAGAAAGCCAAGAATAGGTATTATAATAATGTAATTGTAAAGGAATTTCAGTGTAAAAATATCCTTAGCCTACCTTACCATGTTAATTTTCAATACCTTCCAACTGTACTTAAAGCAATTGGCATTAATGTAATCTTTAAGTATAATAATACTGTTAAATCACGCCTAATAAAGAATAGCCCTGATAATGTTGTTGGTTGTGTGTATTCGATCGGATGTACACAATGTAACTCAGTATATATAGGCCAAACCGGTAAAACGTTAGATATTAGGGTAAAACAGCATAAATATGCTTGTAGAACAGCTAATAATTCCAATGCTTTATTTAACCATATGTATAGATGTAACCATAGCATCAAGTGGGATAGTTCTAAAGCGCTTGTTAAAAACAGAGATATAATAGAAAGAAATATTCTAGAATGTGCATTTATTAATTTTAAAAACAATTTCAATAACAGTGCGGGGACGTATAAAATTGACGATATCATGTTAAAATTTCTTTTGCCTCTCATTAACCCTTGTTAAGTATGTGCTAATTGTTTTGTTTTTCCTGTACGTTGTATATATTTATGGGCATCTCGCCTTTATCTTCATTCCCTGACGAGGTGTAGCTTTGAATACACGAAAGGCCTTGGAATCGTTTTTCTTTTTCCTTGTGGGTTTGCAGCATTCATTCATTTCACGTGTTTTATTGTGAAATTCATCCCATATATATATATATATAATATATATATATATATATATATATATATATATATATATATATATATATATATATATATTGTATGGTCAGCGTTTCGCCTTCTGATCAAGAAGTGTTGGGTTCGAGTCCTGTTGGGGGACTTTTTTGCCATATACAAACGCGTGCGTTTTCATGCATGATATTCTGCACACATACACACACACACACACACACATATATATATATATATATATATACATATATATATATATATATATATATATATACACACACTTATGATACTTATGATGGCTTCAAACGATGGTTCAGAATCAACCTGCGTTCCTTTTGCAGCATCTCAGCTCACTTGTTGGATTTGGTGAAGGAGAGAATTATTTTCCATTTTTATACTACCCACTTTTTCGAGTCGCTTCACAGATTTTCCGAGTAAATGGCTAATTTTCCATATGTAATAGCATTACTTCATGATTTCTATCGTATTTTGTAATACCGTGGAATTTTTAAGCATATTTAACTTCATTTTTATTCCATGTTATAAATGGAAAGTTAAAATCTCCACAAATTAATATATTTGGTGATTGGGTTCGAAATGATTTTACTTTTTTTTTTATTTCATTTGTAGCGAATTAGAATTCACATTTTATGGTGTTTAGTGGTCTGTACACGTTCATGTGGATTGAGTTCAGGTTTATGCTTATATAATAGGAATTTCGACTTTGTTACTTTTTTATTTACCTTAACCTCACCTGTGTATATGTTTTTCATGTAAATACCAACAACCTTCTCCTTTTTTTAGTGAATCTTTGTGCTCCATATTGCCGTAGTTCTTTATTGCTATTTTGGTTTCTTCAGTGCATTTTCACAACCTTTTTCACATTTACATACGCAATATTGCATCTGTGTTGGTTTCCAACTAAATCTTGTAGGCAATGCAATTTGCAATCTGTTTTGTCAGTATACAGCTTTGCATATTTGTATATAGTAAATTTAGAAGTTCAGTAGTCTTGGTGCTTGGTAGTGTCGGATGTCGGTCGTTACTCAGTCGGTTTTGTTGGTTCCTGGTCGGTGTTATTGGGTGGGCTGTTGCGCATCAGAATACTGGGGATGTGTCCCTTTGTACCCTTTGTGGTTGTTGAAACAACACTGGGTGGTGTTGGACAGGTGCATGTATTGTTGGGGTGTATATATCTGCAAAGTCCGGTCTTTTCTCAATAAGAGTGACGGTTATTCTTTTCTTTTAGAAAATGTTCTTCATTAACCCTTTAAGGCCGGAATGTTTTGTAGGACTAAGTTATGAAGGCGTATATTTGAAGTGCTACAATTTGTACTGGTCGTCCTGAAAGGGTTAATTATGATGTAAGGTCTTTTATTGGAACTTGAGATGTATATTTTTCCCCTGTGTACCCTAAATGTTAAAATAAGGTCATTTCATATTTAGATCTTTCTTTCTCTATGACTGAATGTTGGCACATACTGTAGAAGAATGAACCTCGCAGTAGCTTACTTCAAATCGGCAAGTTCCATTTTTCTTCATGTTGAAACAATATGGTTATGCATGCATCTGAAGTCATATTTATACGATCCTTTTTTTTTGTAGTATTTTGTAGTCTTTTAGATTCTTTTATGGTTTCTGACTTACGCTAATGAAACTTGTGAACTTCAGTTGATTTCTTTTGTTCTACCACCAAGTTTTCCCTACTCAGTGGTTTTATAATCTTTGGTGAACCTTCGTTTTCATTCACGATGTTGCTATTTTGTATAAGGAGGTATTTCTTCGTTTAAGTGTTTTTCGGTACTTCATTTTTAATACGTTGCTCTAAGTTTTCTTTACCTTGTTTATGCTATGTTTGACATATTCTGTCCGTTGGTGAATTTGTTGAATTTCTTTCCTCAACCAAATTTTGATATATCCCAAATCTATCTATCTCAAATGTATCTATCTCTTTTTTTCAGCATTATCCAGACCCGTTTGTAAAATTTTCCTATTTATCTCCATTCAACTGACGCAAACGTAGCTGTACAAATCAACGATTTTATTGTTTGGTTAGTGCAATACCTTCCTAGTCTTTCTTTCCTGTTGGAAGTATTTGTAATGTTTAAGTGTATTACACGCACTGAAATTTTGTTTAAGGTCACGAGACTATGTTAAAGTAGTTATTAAATCTGACGTAGTTAATTTGCACCTAGTCTTGGGAAGAATTCCACACTTGGAGATGCAAAATAAATTGACTTTTTTTATTTTATTGAAACATATCAAATGTTCTACTTTCAGATCAGTTGACTAGTTTTAGTTTGTGGTTAATTAGTAGATACACTAATTTCTGAAAAGCGAAACAAATCATATAGTAATAGTAAAGTATTTAGATATATATTTATATATATATACACATTCAACTGCAAAGAACACGCAGTATAAATAACGTAAAGAACGACGCTTGTATGGGAGATATTCCGCGCAAGACGAGAGAGAGAGAACGGAACAAATGAAAAAATGAGGTAACCCGGGTTCGATTCCCAGGTGGTTACCTCATTTTTTCATTTGTTCCGTTCTCTCTCTCTCGTCTTGCGCGGAATATCTCCTATACAAGCGTCGTTCTTTACGATATATATATATATATATATATATCAGAGCTGGGCACCGCAAACTCAAAATCACTTCCGCAATCGCAAATCCGCACACTCAAACCTTACCTTCCGCAACCGCAAATCCGCAAACTGCTTGCCATTTTTGTTGCCGCAAACGCAAATCCGCAAACGCAAACCATATTTCCAATTTTTACAGTGCTGGGCACTTCCGCAAACACTTCCGCAAACCGCAAATTCCGCAATCGCAATTTTAACTATAAAAACTATCCAAAACATTAAAGAGGTATAAAAAGTTTTTATATCTTTTTAATGTTTAATGTTTTAGCCTTTTTTTTATTAAAAACAAGGCTAAATAATTTATTACAATAAATCACTATTGTAGAAGAAATAAAAATACTACATATATTGATATATTATATTGAACAAAAACACCTCCTGCAAGTAAATAGTAAATAAATTAAATAATAAATTTAATCATTTGAATTTCATAAATTTTGAGACTTAGACACGTTAGATAAGACTGTACTGTAACTGTAGTAACTGTACACACATTACATTACACAAGTTAAATTAAGTTAACACTGTGACTGTACACAACTTGAACTCACTGTACAACTCAACCCCTAGCCTCTACAAGTGTACGCCTCTGGCTTTGTCAACAAGTTCAGTCGTCCTCCTCCAGTAACTGAGCCAAATCCAGTTTTAATAAGTCCATGTTCCCCTTCATGAACACGTGGGAAATTTGCGGAAAGATTTGCATTTGCGGTCTTAGTTCCGCAACGCAAATTCACTAATTTGCGATGACTTTGCCGCAAACGCAAATCCGCAAACGAAAAACATACTTCCGCAATTGCGGAATTTGCGGTTTGCGGAAGTGCCCAGCTCTGATATATATATATATATATACAAAACGACAAAACTGTAAGTCATTTGAAAACTTTTAGGAGAAATGCCGTAAATTATACCAGAATCACTTTCCCATATATGATCAGTTTTCCGCAGAAATATACGAACCAGGGTAGACCCAATAAAACAATTACTAAGCACCAAAGTATATAGGCCTACATCCATTTTGGATTTCTGAGAAAATTTCGAGAATCCGCTAGCGGATTGATGATCCTCCAACAAATTGAAACGACCCAAAAGAATGACCTCCAAAAACAAGAAGCAGAAGTCAGTCATCGCTCGGATGTTCCATAAGCAATATCTCTCCCTCTGCCTCAGCCAAATGGGACAATCTCGATGTGACTCACTTTCTCTTTTCATGCTTAAGGACCCCGACGTTCATTCGTGCGTTGTCATGGAATAAGTTCATTTATTTTTCATTCGTATTCTGTGCATTGTCCTTTATTGCAAATATTTCATTCCTGCAATTCAAATATTACCAGTAACTAAATGCTAATATATACGCGTATAATGCTTATATATATAAGTGCCTCGGTGGTGTAGTGGTTAGCGTCGTTCACTACGAATCCATCGGCCCCGGGATCGAGACCCGGTGACGGCAGGCTGCGCGCAGCAAAACCCAGCTGTTCATGCTTCCATACAATAAAGAAATTGGTTGGTAGATAAATGGGTACCCTGGGTAGCTTAGTGGTTAAGACGATGGGATGCTGGTGGGGCGTGGTTCGGATTCCAAGTTAAACTGTAGATCTAAGGTGGAGTGGCAAGCTTGACCTTCGTCAGAATGAACAATTCGGGCGGAAGCTAAACCAAGGTTAACCAAGGTTATGATCAGATGTATTTTCAGCACTATTTTTACCCTACTATGTTAATCATTGTGTAATTTATCTATTTGTTAAATAAAGGTAATATGACCTTAAATGTTGCGAAGGAGGTTAAATAACCCCATCATTATTAAATTTAAATGAAGGTAAAACCCAAGCATGCAGCCTTTTCATTGAAATTATTTGATATCGCAGTATCTGGTGACCCCTTTACAAACTATTTCATTAATTAACCAAACTATTTCAAGAACAATCGCAACAGATAATGACTATATATATATATATATATATAATATATATATATATATATATATATATATATATATGGGATTGAACTCAGAATAGTCTCCTGAGGTTTTTTCATGATACACACAGACCGTGCATGGAACAAGGAACTCTTCTGAGAAAATTAAATCCACTATAGTCCGAATAAGTAATGGTAAATGATAAACACTATAGTGTTTTCTTTCTTTTACACGATGTTAGCTCGACGTGGACAACGGGTCACTCGCAAAGAGGCCCCAAAAATATAGCTTCCTTCACCAGCTATCTGCAAAGCAGATAGGATCCAGCTTTGGGACAGGATCCAGGATGAAGGAAGCTATATTTTTGGGGCATCTTTGCGAGTGACCCGTTGCCCACGTCGGGCTAACATCATGAAAAAGAATAAACTATAGTGTTTGTCATTTACCATTACTTATTCGGACTATAGTGGATTTAATTTTCCCAGAAGAGTTCCTTGTTCCATGCACGGTCTGTGTGTATCATATATACACACATACACACACACACACACACACACACACACACATGTGTGTATATACATACTGTATATAATACTTTGCTTTCAATACTCTCATAAATGTTAAATGTAATACCTTCCCTATCTATTTCTTTACATTTTCAAGCTGTAAACGTCATTCTAGAGCTTAGTTTCTTATATCTTATTTGGTTAACTGAGTTTTTTTTCCCTAACTTCCTTTACGTAACTTTAATGAGGTCAATTCAAGTTTCAATTTTAAAAGAAATTTTAAATTAAAAAAAAATTATACTTACAGTTACAGTTACAGTTAAGTAATTTTAATTCATGTTATTACTGAAATAATACACTGTAGGGTGTACCATTTTTGGGTCATTTTCAAAAAGTCAAGGTCCAGGAGTCTAATGTTGTGCCAAATGATGTCCTAAACACGAATTTAACAAGCATTTTCTAATCCAATAAATTTTGAATGCCCCCACCCCCCTTGAAATTTTGCCCATCCCCTTTTCCTAAAAAACCCATATATCTAAAGAACTATCAACTTTATCGAAAAATGTTATAGAATAAAAATGATTTAGAATCAAACGTTCTATTAGAAAAGTTCATTAAGATAGAAATTTACGTAATTTTGAAAATTTTCATTTTCTTTTGTCCAAGAGCACCTTATTGTATTAATATAAAATAAGGTGCTTAAGTTACATTATTTATGAGTATATTGTGAGTATAATCCAAATTTAAAAATCCTTTTTTACATTGAATTTTAATAAACAAGCATTGTTTTTACTCTTATTGTTTCTTTTCAGACTGCTTTATTTGAAAAATAAATAAAAAATGAGTCAAACAGCTACAAAACAGCATGACTTTATTCTTGGTCGCTTGCAGGCTGATATTATGAGTTCATCTAAAATTGTTTTACCATCCAATAAAGATGTTCTAAGCCATTTTATTTATTTACGGAGAATGCAGTATAAGGGTCCAAAAGTTACAAAAGATTCTACTGTTAATGAAGTTCTACAGAAGCTACTAATAATATGGCAAAAAGCATGCATTCCTACTATAGATATTAGTAAAAACCCTAAAGGCAGGAAGATGCTGTTAAATCTAGAAGAAATGCATAATAATTTAATCAAGCACAAAAAAAGAGCAAGCTTTGAAAATGAACTCTCTAATTTCATGAAAATTATGGATTCCCTTTTTGACATCTCTTCTCAAAATGCCGTTGAATTAATCCAAAAAGACCGCATGAGAACTGAGCCTCAGAAAGCATATGATATTTCATTCTTAGAAGATCAAAGAACAAAACGAGAAACATGTTTAGGTTTGCTAGATGCAGATTATGCATCAAAAGTACAGCGCAAGTACATTAGATTAGAGAAAGAGAAGAAACGCAAAGAGAAACATAAATCAGTGAAGCAAGTGAGTGCTACAGCCAGAACATCAGAGACCCTTCTTTCTAGCACGACCAGTTCTGAGACAGACAGCTATGAAGAGTTTCCGACAAAACCTACAGCAGGACCTTCAAATGCTTCCAGCCCCAAAAATATTCTTGCCTCGCCATTGGTTTCCTCCACTGCAGACAGACTTAATCTCTCTATTGGACAACGGACTGTTTTTGCTGCTGCAGTAGCCATTAGGTGTGGCAAGGATATTGAAAAACTGTCTCTCTCCAGGACCACATCTGCAAGAGCCGCTCGAAAGACAAGAAAACGAAAATATGAAACTTGCATCAAGGATTTTACTCCTCCTGATCACTGCCTAGTACATTGGGATAGCAAGCTGCTTACTAAATCATGTTCAGAACACGAAGACCGCCTTGCAATACTTGTTACTGGATACCCAAATGTAGAAAAACTTTTATCAGTTTCTATAATAGATGATTTCACTGGATTGTCTCAAGCCACTTCTGTATTTCAAAGTATTGAAAAATGGAACTTGAAGCAAAATGTCTTTGGAGTATCATTTGATACCACTGCATCCAATTCAGGATGGATGAAAGGTTCCTGTAAGTTACTTGAAGAACTTTTGCAAAAGAAATTGATTTGGTTAGCATGTCGCCATCATGTGGCTGAAAGAGTTTTGTGTGCTGTGCATGAAACCATTTTTGGCCCAAGTAAATCTCCTGAGTTTGAGTTATTCAAAGAATTTCGCGAGTCTAAATGGAAGAAAATTAATACGAAATCTACATACAATGTTCTTGATGTTAAATCAAGGTATCAAAGAGGCCTAAAGGAAGAATGTGTAGAATTTATGACCCAATGTTTAAGAAAATCTGACTGCTTTCCACGTGATGACTATAAAGAAGTTGCTGAAACAACTTTAATGCTTTTAGGAGAGGTTTCCAGAGAAAACAGTCATTGGCGGAAACCTGGTGCAATGCACCGTGCCAGGTGGATGGCAATGATTTTGTATACAAATAAAATGTATGCTTTTGCCCACGAAGCATCATATGATGAATCATTGATTAAGAAATTAAAGAGAATGTGTCTATTTAATGCATTAATTTATGGAAAATACTGGCTTTTATTCTAATTCACTAGATAGTCCAGCTAATGATCTGAAGTTTTATCATGATTTGGTGAATTACAAGAAGGAAGATAGGGAAGTTGCAAATGCTGCTTTGAAATCTTTTGCCAATCATTACTGGTATTTGACGGAGGAAGTGGTCCCTTTGAGTTTCTTTGGATCGCTAAGTAATGATGAAAAAGATAAGATCGCAAAATCCTTAAACAAATATCCAGTTCCAGAAAATTATGTATGTGGGCAACCTGTTTTCCCCATTTTAAAGGAAGACACAAAGCTTCATCAGCTAGTAGGTCCAATTTCATGGCATTTATTTCAATGCTGTGGGTCAAAACCAGACTCATGGATAAAGAAACCAGCATCAACATGGGAAGAGTCGATGACTACAACAAACTAAAAAACATTCTTTCATCTATTAGAGTAGTCAATGATACCGCTGAAAGAGGAATCAAGCTGGTTCAAGACTTTCATGACAAATGGCAAAATGAAGAAGAATTTCAAGGTCTTTTGCAAATTGTGGAAGAGAATAGAAGACTAATTCCTGATCCTAGTAAAGAGACTCTTAAAAGAATGAAACTCAGTAAAGAATAGTTCATTAACAGATAGATTAGGTATTTTTATTTGCAGAGATTGTTTTAATTTAGAAGAGGCTGATTTTTTTTGTTATTAAATATACCATAAATTGTCTTTTCTTATTTTTATGTTTAAAAAGCTCTTATATCAATGATTTCTAATTAGGAAACTTGTTTCTTTTTATTTTTTTGAGGAAAATGTTGAATAAAGGAAAAAAAAACGATGGGACCTCACAACTATAGATAAAGTGTTAATTTTTAGCTTTATTTTATATATATATAGTTTTGAGGTTGTCCTCACTTTGTATAGGCTAGTTATAATAAAAACTAATTATGATTTGCATTATAACTAGCAAATACAAAGCCCAACGCCGCGAAGCTGCATTGGAGTGATGCTTCAAAGGTGGCGGTAACACCTTATTTAAGAAGAAGGCACTGCAAGCAAAATTTTTTTTAATTTAAATTTTTAAAAAATAAATGAAAATTTTCAAAATTAAGTAAATTTCTATTTTGATGAACTTTTTTAATAGAACTTTTGATTCTAAATCATTTTTATTCTATAACATTTTTCGATAAAGTTGATAGTGTTTGAGATATATGGGTTTTTTAGGAAAGGGGGGATGCGCAAAATTTCAAGGGGGGGTGGGGGGATTCAAAATTTGTCGGATTAGAAAATGCCTGTAAAATTCGTGTTTAGGACATCATTTGGCACAACATTAGACTCCTGGACCTTGACTTTTGAAAATGACCCAAAAATGGTATACCCTAATAATACAGTAATAAAATTATTTTAATGATAATTCTATTGATATTTTATAAGCCGGGTAAAGCTTTAGTAGTAGAGCCGCAAAAGGGGAGAGTGCAGGAATGTTGCAATTTATTACGTAATGTTGCAATGTCGCAAAGGGGGGTGTTGCAAAACATCCCTGCAAAGGGGGGTGGGGGATGCTGCAGGTGCAACAAGGAAAACTTGGAGGCGGCGTTATCCCCCAAGAGAAAGGAGAGAAAGGAGGAGAGGTGTTCACCTGGCAGGAGCCAAGTGCATATTAAGACTTCAGCCGAGTAGGCGTTGTCTTATAGGCTCCTAATCAGCCAGTTGGCTGAGCCAAGGGGGGAGGGGTACACCTGAAGGAGAGAGAGAGAGAGAGAGAGAGAGAGTAGCGGATTGCAAGGCATGCAACCTGGAGGCGGAGTTCTCCCCCAAGCTATTTTCGTTTACCTAACCTAAGAGGCCTCTAAGGGGTTTTCCCAAAGGGCCAGAAAGAGATAGGACCAGAGGTCCTTGCTCGGCTGGGAGCAGAGCTTGAATGACTCCGTCATCAGCTTCTCACTCTTTTATAGACCTCTATTCCGGCTGAGTTGCCAGATAGCGCCATGTATTCAGTTGCCAGATAGCAAAAACCATATAAAATACCACAATATATTTTATAGTTAATCAATTAATTGTTGGAAGATTCATCTGTTTATTTAAACACACGCTCCAATAAATCACTTAATTCCTATTTAAATACCGAACAACAGTGGGAAAAACGAAAGGTAAAGAACGAAGAAAGTTGAAATTAACCAAAACACACGCTCGTCCATTCCCCCCAATCTCCGCACCCCATCTGTGTTTATATATATATATATATATATATATATATATATATATATATATATATATATATATATATATATATATCTATATAATATATCAGGGTGGGCCGTAAGTTTCCATACATAGGAAAAATTAAACGTTTGTTTTTATGTTTCAGATACCCTAAGAATATGCGTTTGACGAAAGAGCAACGAATTGAAATCATACTGATGGCTGGGTCGGGAAGCAGTCGCATGGTTGCAATGAACTTTAACAACAACATGGAACGAACATCACACACGACACTGTGGCAAAACTTATTAACAAGTTTCAGAAAACTGGAAATGTTGCAGATCAACCGCGAAGTGGTCCAAGACGTACAGCCACCGATGAAGACACAACAGCTACGATACTTACAGCGCTTACACGGAGTCCCAGAAAAAGTACACGACGGTTGTCTGCAGAAAGTGGTGTCAGCAGATCGAGTATCAGGCGCATTTGAAAGCAAACAAATGGCATCCATACAAATTGCATATGGCACAGCATTTGAGTGAAGACGACCCGGATAGACGGATGGAATTCTGTGAATGGGCATTAACCAAAGTGAACGAGGATGCAAACTTTTCAACTAAGATCTTGTTTACTGATGAAGCAAATTTTTACGTCAATGGAGAGGTTAATCGGCAAAACATACGTTACTGGAGTAATGCTAACCCTAACTGGCTGAGTCCGACGAAGATGCAAGGTGCCGGTAAAGTGATGGTGTGGGCCGGGATATGGGGTGACAGAATTATTGGACCAATTTTTGTCAGTGGAAATCTTAATGCCGAAAGGTATCTTAACATGTTGCAAGAAGAGATTTTCCCATCCTGCTAAACGAGGAAGGTAACTTCCCAGTTTACTTCTAGCAAGATGGAGCTCCACCTCATTATGGTCTTCACGTGCGTCGGTATTTGGATCAGCAGTTTCCGGATGCTTGGATTGGTCGGCGTGGTCCTGTGGAGTGGCCTCCCAGATCCCCAGATCTCACCCCCCTTGATTTCTATCTTTGGGGGCACTTGAAGGCCATGGTGTATCAGGAAAAGATACGAGACATAAATCATCTAAAGGAACGTATCACCAACGCCATTACAAGCATAACGTCAACTGTGCTAATGCGTGTTCATCAACAGTGGGGAACACGTATTGAAATGTGTTTTCAAAACAATGGCAACCATGTAGAGCATATTATATAAATAAAAATGGTTGTCCATAAAAAAATGTTTATTTTTCCTATGTATGGAAACTTACGGCCCACCCTGTATATATATATACAGGGTGAGTCAAAAGTAGCGCCCGATTTCTGTCAGTTGATTGTTTGTTTGTCATTTGTATTACAGTGTGCAAGAAGGTAGAAATAAATGAATGACATGTTTATCTGACCATTTATTCGGGGGAAAATTATTACGGAACTGTACCGGAACTGTATCTGCAAGACAATTATTAACAACATGACTTCCCAGAAAGAATCTGACAGCCGAAAAAACAGAAATCGGGCGCTACTTTTGACTCACCCTGTATATATATATATATATTATATATTATATATTATATATATATATATATATATGTTAAACACAGACCGTGCATGGAACAAGGAACTCTTCTGGGAAAATTAAATCCACTATAGTCCGAATAAGTAATGGTAAATGACAAATACGATAGTTTTTCTTTTTCATGATGCTAGCCCGACGTGGGCAACGGGTCTCTCGCAAAGAGGTCCCATAAATATAGCTTCCCTCACCAGCTATCTGCAAAGCAGACAGGATCCAGCTTTGGGACATGGATCTAGGGTTTAAAGCAAGCCTAGTCCCACTACATTCAGAACCTCTATATAAGTAAAAGACTCGTTGCATTCACGTCGGATTGAATAAATCAAAGAAAAAGGGGTAACTATTGTATTTTTAGCCAAAAAACAAAACTTAAACCTCAACCGGGACATTGAGCATCCACTTTTCAAGGCACGTAACACGTCCGTTTAATATACACAAACTCAGAATAGTCCCCTGAGAAACTTATACGTTAAACACAGACCGTGCATGGAACAAGGAACTCTTCTGGGAAAATTAAATCCACCATAGTCCGAATAAGTAATGGTAAATGACAAATACCATAGTTTTTCTTTTTCATGATGCTAGCCCGACGTGGGCAACGGGTCTCTCGCAAAGAGGTCCCATAAATATAGCTTCCCTCACCAGCTATCTGCAAAGCAGACAGGATCCAGCTTTGGGACATGGATCTAGGGTCCATGTCCCAAAGCTGGATCCTGTCTGCTTTGCAGATAGCTGGTGAGGGAAGCTATATTTATGGGACCTCTTTGCGAGAGACCCGTTGCCCACGTCGGGCTAGCATCATGAAAAAGAAAAACTATGGTATTTGTCATTTACCATTACTTATTCGGACTATAGTGGATTTAATTTTCCCAGAAGAGTTCCTTGTTCCATGCACGGTCTGTGTTTAACATATAAGTTTCTCAGGGGACCATTCTGAGTTTGTGTATATTAAACGGACGTGTTACGTGCCTTGAAAAGTGGACGCTCAATGTCCCGGTTGAGGTTTAAGTTTTGTTTTTTTGGCTAAAAATACAATAGTTACCCCTTTTTCTTTGATTTATTCAATCCGACGTGAATGCAACGAGTCTTTTACTTATATAGAGGTTCTGAATGTAGTGGGACTAGGCTTGCTTTAAACCCTAGATCCATGTCCCAAAGCTGAATCCTGTCTGCTTTGCAGATAGCTGGTGAGGGAAGCTATATTTATGGGACCTCTTTGCGAGAGACCCATTGCCCACGTCGGGCTAGCATCATGAAAAAGAAAAACTATGGTATTTGTCATTTACCATTACTTATTCGGACTATACTGGATTTAATTTTCCCAGAAGAGTTCCTTGTTCCATGCACGGTCTGTGTTTAACATATAAGTTTCTTAGGGGACCATTCTGAGTTTGTATATATATATAGAAAGAATCATAATAACCGTGTCTATTTAATTTTGTCAACCCTTATATATATATATATATATATATATATATATATATATATATATATATAAATTGAACGAAAGGTAAAGAAACCTTGCGAAGAAAGTTGAAAAAAACGAAAGGTAAAGAAATGAAGAAAGTTGAAATTAACCAAAACACACGCTCGTCCATTCCCCCCAATCTCCGCACCCCATCTGTGTTTATATATATATACATATAATATATATATATATATTATATATATTAGGGTGTTTCATAAATTAAAAGTTTGGAAAAATTTTAATCCACATGGATCCCCTTGTTCCATTTGCTGAGGAGACTGATAAACCGAAGTATTAATTCAATAGTTTAAAGTTTACGGGTCCCCAGTTTGATGCTCTGGCAGATCATAAACGGAAAAAATTAAACAAAAATCTGTCAATGAATTTTTATTCAACAAACGAGTACCATTTCACTACACATTTTCACAAAGATACAAAAAACATAACCACTTCTTGCGAATCATTTGTCCATGAAATCCTTCTTGGTTTTATTCGGGTATTTCGCCCTATGCTGCATCACAGTTTTGAGCAAATACTGCTTCTGCTCTTCGTTCTTCGTCAGAGAACAGTTGAACTCTTTGGTGAGCGCGATGGCTCTTTCGGCCCGATCGTTGACGACAGAGATTTTGTTAACAGTTGCCGCTGCTTGCTTGAAGCCCTCTACTTCAGTCCACTCGGCAACTGGCTTTTTCAAGAATTCTGTGTCCAAGTCGAATGCATGGAAGAAAGCCATCGTCTTTCCTGTCACGAACTCCGCCAGGTGTTTCGAGGCAAGATTCCTGACGTTCTTCCCTTGGGGTCGCTTGAGTTCCTTTTTCGATGCGGGCTTACCCAAACTGACGACCATCTGAGCCTTTTCTTCATCTGCCACATCTGCGTCGAAGAACGCCATGGCAATAAGAGTCTCAGAGATGTACCATAGGTGTCGAGACATGGCTTCTTGCGCAGCGTTAACACACGAATATCCCGACATGGCAAAGGCTTCCGCGTCACGCAGAAATTCCAGATCAACTGCGGCAGCCTTGCTTGAGGTTGCAGCACGAGTCCAACCTCGGATGTAGACGAGGGACACGAAGAGACCTACGGCTGTCAGAGCTTCCAACTCGTGACTCGACATCTTGAACTGCTTCTTCAGTAGAATTACTTTCAAGGAGTAGATGGCTATCGCCATCCATCGAGCGTGATGGTAAGCGCCAGGGGCTCTGAGAGGGAAATCCACCACTTTTGCTTCTCCCAGGAAGATGAGAACCAACTGTAGCAGTTCCTTGTAGTCATCGCGCTGATGCGACGTGCTCACCATCCCTCTCACCAGCAGGACTGACTTTTCTCCCTCAGTTCCCTCATAGAGTCATTGACTTGAGCAAAATCGTACGGCCGCACGTCCAACCGGTCGATGAACTTCCATTGTGCCTGAAACCTCTTGAAAACGGGTATATCGGGGCCACTTGAAGGGCCGTATGCACGCTTGAAGACGGAGCTGAGGATGACTTCATAGATGTGATGCCGACAGGGGAAGTACATGAGTTCTCTGCCAAGACCTTTCTCAATCAGGACGCAGGCCCCGATATGAATCCCGGTGTTCGACGCTGTCGTGTCGAAAGACAGTCCCCGCACGCGCTCTTCCATCCTGTGTTCCTTGACCAAATCCAAGCAAACTCGCGCTATCTTCTCGCCGGTTCCGGACGTCACCTTAGGAACGCCGAGCAACTTCTCCTTGCCGTCGCCAGAGACGAGGACGGCGATCCGGTCAACGCTCTCCTTCCATTGCTCATTGTCAGGTAGGAGCTTACCGTCCCAATGCAAGGCAAGAGGCTGACCAGGACAAACTTCGTCGGATTGATAACTTTCAGCAGCCACCTTCCTGAGAGCCTTGCGTGTGCGGTACATGGTACTGGCAGAAATGGACAGTTCATCCAAGTCAAAACCTAGTGATTTAGCCGCTGCAGCGTACGACATAGCTGAATCGCGGTACGAAATATTCAGCCGATCGTAGGTAGTCGTCACATCCTGTGAGATCAGATTCCTGCGTCGCTTCTTGGTATTTCCCTTGGAGGAGGATGGAAAAACTTCCACGGTTGGGTCAACGACATCTGAGTCAGTCTCTGACGAAGTTGAAATCACTAAAGCCCCCGTATCTTCTGCAGCTCCTTGTTCCTTCCTGGCCTTCTCCTGTTGTTCCTTAATCTTGTCCAGCCTCTTCCTTTTCCTAATCTCCTTATAGTGAAGCTTCATGTCAACAGGGCCCATGCTGCAGGAATTTGGATCTTCACGCTGCATGTCGAGAAAGTGGATGTCCTCCTGATTCTTCATCATTTCCTTAGCCTGTGAATGAGCAATGTCCATGATCTCCTTCGCTATTGCCTCCTTGAACATCGCCTCCTTCACTCGGAAGGACTCTGCTTTATGTGACTTGTGCTTCACAAGCCGGTCGTATTCCTTGAGAAGGGATTCCATCTTCCTCAAGGCCGAATCTCGACGCATCATGGGGATTCTCGCTCTCTCCCAAAATATGAGACAGGCATCCAGGCACAGGTTCAGGCATTTAGTACGTCCAAATTTTTGCTCCTTTTGGTGGTAAAAGTACTTTTTGAGTACTTGCAACTGAGTTGGAAGGCCACTTGATGTGATGTTCGCATCCGTCTGGCCAATAAGAAACACTTCTGTTTTCGCTCTGGTAGACACCTGGAAAAGAAAACAAACTAAATAATTCCACAGAAATAATTTCACATCGTAATTAATTTCATTAATTAAATAAAGAAAAGCAGTAACTGGGACTCGAACCAGTGTCATAGCCGTTTGGCGGCATCGCTCAAGTCGGCGTACACAGCACGCTATCCACTACACCATCTAGGGAGTGGATAGCGTGCTGTGTACGCCGACTTGAGCGATGCCGCCAAACGGCTATGACACTGGTTCGAGTCCCAGTTACTGCTTTTCTTTATTTATAAAACTGATACGTGTACACTACGTTCTCTTTGACAATTCATTAATTAAATAAATTTCAATACCGCAGTAAAATTACATTAATTAGTATCATAAATAATTACCAGCTTAGTTGTCCAATATGCAACAGACTAATTAATTTCATGTAATATTAATAATAAATATCACTACCACAGTAAAATGACAGAAATTAAATAATAATAAATTTCAATACCACAGTAAAATGAGATAATTAGTAGCATATATAATTACCTCCATAGTTGTCCAATAGGCTATACAACACGAACCGCTCAAGTGACAAAGAAAACCGTCTTCACTGCAGGCAGGCGAGAAATGAACTGACAAAAAGTCGTCAAAGTTGGGGACCTCTAAATGCAGCGCGATCTGGTTCAAACTTGCACAAACGTGTTTTCTTGTTCTTTAGAATACGGAGAAACGTGTGGATTAAAACTCCAAGCTCATTTTTATTTTACCCTATAGGTATGAAACACCCTAATATATATATATATATATATAGAAAGAATCATAATAACCGTGTCTATTTAATTTTGTCAACCCTTACATATATATATATATATATATATATATATATATATATATATATATATATTATATAATAAATTGAATTTCACCGAATTAAAACCAAAACGCACGGTCGACCATTCCCCCCAATCTCCTCACCCCATCTGTGTTTGTATATATAAACGAATGAACAACTCGTGCACACACGCACACGCCTCTGTACATATCATGTGAATGAAAATCAGAAAAAATGCCAAACGTATATTAATTTAAACCGAATGATGCTAAATAATGTATACAAAAATGAATTTTCTCCTTTTAATTATTCAATATAAGAAATTATTCATTAAGCGTTGTTTTTCCTTACACGAGGAAAGGATTTCCGAGAATCTGGTCAACTCGAATCGTTTACCCTAATACCTTTTTTGACCATAATTTTACCTTTCTTCCAGTCAACTTGAACAAAACCTCTCTTGACTCCGTTTCTTAGATATACCCACAATTATAATAAATAATAATCAGCGAAAGAAATAAGGTAGGCAAACCTGAAAGTACTAATAATTATATATATATATATATATATATATATATATATATATATATATATATATATATAGAGAGAGAGAGAAGAGAGAGAGAGAGAGAGAGAGAGAGTTTTGTTCATTAATAAATAAAGGAATATGCTTGTATCTTTTGCCAGCAAATTCCATTCACGTAACCTCGAATTTTTCTATCACCCATAGTTTTCGAGAAAATAATATTTCCATTTACTCAGAGTTTTCCCAAAATATTATTTAAAATTAAGTGTACTAATTTAATTTTACTTTCTTTTTTTCCAGGTTAACTATACCCACAATTATAATAAATAATAATCAGCGAAAGAAATAAGGTAGGCAAACCTGAAAGTACTAATAATTATATATATATATATATATATATATATATATATATAGAGAAAGAGAGAGAGAGAGAGTTTTGTTCATTAATAAGTAAAGGAATCCAGTGGTGCTGCTTCGGGGATTGTTGCGTAAGAGGTTGAGGGTTGGGGATCTATTACCGGTGCAACAGGTGCGTATTTCGGTCGCTTTATACCTGACGTGGGGTTCTCTTCATCATACCTCCGCTTTGGACGTGCTACCGGTATCGCTGGTGAGGGTTCGTTGGCAGGGGAGGAGATCACAACTACAATGTCGTCGAGGTCATCCGTAATGTCGATGATGGGGTGCTGTACCTCATCGTCATTCACGGTTCTGTGGGAGAAGAAAACAAAATATAAGGAACAGTACTCAAAATTTGTAATATTTTGTAAATGACCCACTTAGGAATGTGACGTGTTAGAAATGGACTCTGTAGAAAAATTCAGATTCACGAGCCCATCCACATGTATTATATCTGGACCTACAGGATGTGGTAAAACTGTCTATGCTTAAAATCATTAAAGAAAAGGGAGAGATGTTCTCGAAATTTGTGCATAAAGTTATATGGTGCTATTCGACGTATCAATCAGTTTTCAACGAGTACCAAGATGATATTTTGTTCCACAAAGGCGTATATGACGTTAATTCGTTAAAGGGAAATGAACATACAGTCATTGTAATTGACGATCTCATGTTGGAGATGGATAAAACGTTTGCCGAGACATTTACAGTATTCTCCCACCATCTTAACATAAGCGTGTTCTTCATCAATCAGAATCTATTTTTCAAAAATAGATACATGCGCGATGTGTCGTTAAATACGCAATATCTAGTCTTATTCGCGCAACGTAGAGATGTATCACAAATTGGGGTATTAGCCAATCAAATGTTCCCGAATCAGCGTAAGGAGTTTTTGGAAGTTTATAAAGAAGCTACAAGCACGCGTTACGGATATTTGCTTTGCGACCTTCATCCGCGAAACACGTTTAGAGCGCTTCTACGAACGAATATATTTCCAAACGAGCCTGAAACGGTGTATATTCCAGAATGACAAAGAGACTAAAGAAATACCGTGAATTAATAAAAATCTATCATCGACTGCCCCGGGCAATGCAGCAAATGTTTATTAAAAATATCGACGCCGACTTTTTAAAATGCATCTGTGAAATCTGTCTTAACGTTATAAATTGCAATGTATCAATGAAAACCCCTCAGAAGGCTCGCCTACGCCGCTACAAGAACATAATACGTGCACTAGCTCGTAAAAGTCAAACTGTAGCGAAGAAAAAAACGAATTATTGTACAAACAGGAGGGTCATTTCTCCCCATCTTATTTTCAGTTTTGGGTCCTTTACTGACTAGATTAATATAATGAAGAAAGTGGTAGTGATTCCCCACGAGGTGTACGCTTCACTGCAAAGGAATCCAGACACGGATCTAGATCCCCGTAAAAGCAGACTTAAAAGAATGGAAAGCGAATTGCTAGCCCTATTAAACAGTGAAAAAACACCTGATGAGAAAGAATCTTATACCAAGAAGCTCTGCAGAAATTTCTTCACGAGTACGAAAATTATAAGAGCCCTACAGAGATTCCTGTGGTTATTAGGCACAGTATGGGGGACGATGGACATGGCGACATAGGATCTGTGCCCGACGATACAGCTGACCAACCAAAAATTAAGGGATTAGCCACACAACATATCGAACATGTATTAAAAAGCACCCTCCCACATACATTGAGGAGTAAAGGCTTAAGTCTTTATAATCTATTGAATGAGGATCCAGCTATACTGTACAATGGACCGATACAGGCGAGATCATTGTGGAAGGATCAAAGGTACAGGGATCGAATATCGTAGACATTGTCCATGATCTGGTGAGAAAGTGGGATAGGCCATCACCATCAGGATGGAAGCATATTAAAGCAAGACTACAACAAATAAATGTCCCTAAAACGTTGATACGAAATCTGAACAGGTTAAAAGACTTGGAACATGCAACGCATGTGACACAATTGAAGACGCCGTCACCCCCGGCGGTAACACCTTTGAAGAGGAGAAAGAAGAGGTTAAACAACGGTCAACCCTACCCACGTGCCTCTAAAATACGCAAATGGCTAACGTATTAACTAAACGCTATTATGACATTTCTAACCCATCCTCTTACGGCGGTGTAGATAGACTGTACAGAAGTGTTTACGGAGTAGGGAAAAAAGATGTTGAAAGATTTTTGAGGGAGCAGGACGCTTATACGCTCCATAAGCCTGTGAGAAAAAGGTTTAAAACAGCCAAGACAACGGCTTCCTCGATTGATTCTATTTGGCAAGCAGATTTAACAGACATGCAAAGATATTCTGTGTATAACGATGGTTACCGCTACATTCTATTCATAATAGACGTATTCTCTAGATATCTGTGGCTAGTTCCTCTGAAAAATAAATCACCTGAAACAGTTGCTAAAGCCACCAAAACGCTAATGTTAAAAGAAAACAGGGTTCCTGGCTATTTTTGTACGGATATGGGGAAGGAATTTATAGGCCGTGCTTTTCAGAACATGTTGACAGAGTTTAATATCAGCTATTACACAACCAATTCTATACATAAGGCTTCTTTAGCTGAAAGAGTTCAGCGCACCATAAAGGAACGCATGCACCGTTATTTTACACATAAAACACACAGATTTCTAGACATTCTGGAATCATTGGCATCATCCTACAACCGCTCACACCATCGCACGATTGGGGCAACACCTAACGAAGTTTTAGAAAGAGGTACGCTCCCGAGAAGAGATGGATCACCAACACCACTACCACACTCGGCGCGCTTCAAAATCAATGATTATGTAAGGCTGTCGCGTTCGGGGAATAAATTCGCAAAGGGTTTTGAGCAAGGATGGACACGCGAGATTTTTAAAGTTAGGGCTATGAGACCTAAAGGTGAGATAATGATGTATTACATTGAAGATTTGAATGGGGAAGAATCCTCAGGAGGCTTTTACCACGAGGAATTGCAGAAAGTTGCGTTTAATTTAGGAAATGTACCTAGTGAAATGGCTAGGGTACCCAGAAAGCTTCAACACCTATATAAAAGCTGATGCAATAATGAAGCTTAAATAGTATGCAACATGGCTCCTAACCATTTCTACGTCACACTCCCGTCCTCCTCGTCCCTGTCTGTACACCCTAACAACACACTAGCCAACTTTGTAACAGAACTCCACGGGCACATTGAATTGGGTCGTGATTCGTATGAGGTGGGGATATGCGAAATTCAGCTGGACACCATCTTTTTAAATATTGAACATAAAGAAACCGTTTTTACGATTCTTAGAGACATTGACGAGTGTGAAAAAGCTGGGGTAGCTATGGATGAAACTATACGTATCGCTCGGACTAAGGTTGCACGGTATTACAGAACAGAAGTAAGACTAGGACCGGGTCAATATGGTTCGGTCGAGGATGTTGTGAGACTGGCACGTGCACAGGGGGGGGGGCTTGGGGTGCTTGAGCCCCTGCCCTTTTTCTTCTTCATATCAAAAGTGCCCTTTTAGTCAAAATTCATAAATATATTGATTCGACATAAATTTGAATTAATTAGTTATATTTTTATTTAGTTACTGCTACTTCAACAGATTTTCAAAACTGGAATTACTTTGATCTATGATTTTTTTATTAGAATAATAAACTTAACATACCGTTACTATTATTTTGTCAATCAGGGAGGGCGTCCCTAGTGGTAACACTGACTGCAGCTGTTCACTGTTGTTTGCGTCTCTCGGGTATGTGGGTGTATTGTTTACTGTTTGTTTATTTTACGTTAACCTAAGCTAACTAGTGATTTCTCACTGATAATTATGGTAAGTTGGAATCCAAAGCAGTGTGACATTACTCCAAAAAATATTGTATGACATTACTCCTAAAGTTGGTAAAAACGTCCACGTCCCCTACTTAGTCTTAGGCCTACTAGGCTAGGCCCATCAGTACACCAGTGTGTCAAACGATGGATTTTGGGTTTTAGTACTGGCATGAATTTCATTAAATTAATAAATGATTTATTAAACAACATATCATAACCTTTTCATTTTTAATATGAAATTGATTTTTAAAAACAATACAATTTTCATTAAAAGTGAATAAAAATACCTAGATTATTTATTATAAAACGAGACAGGAGACAACAGGAGACTGCTATTATGATTTATTAAACATGTTGGCTTCCTTATTCTTCAGTATGCATTTCATTGTAGATGATTAAGAATATAATTTTTGCTTTTGTATTTTCCTGATAAGAATCAATATTTTTCTATTGCTACTTAAGAGCTGTGGCCATCATATTAAATAGCCCACAGTATATTTCTATAAATCTTTAATTTATACTTTCATATTATTCCATATTTAAATGTATATACAGCAGAATACTGTAATTTATATGATGAGCAAGCTAAAAGTCAATATAAGTAAAGTTGAATAATAATTGTAAATACACTCCAATATTTCAATATCTTCATATCTTTTGAAAATCTTGCAATAAAAACATGCCTTTTTACAACAAATTTTCATTTATTTTCTTTAATCAGCTTTATACAAAAATAATGCATTGAATTTAATGGAATTTAAGAATATTTACCACATACAATTTTAAAATTTTTCTTTGTGTGTGTATACATATATATAGCCTATATGGCATTGCGGATTTCATTTTTAAAAATGTTAGGGGAGTGCCCTTTTTTCAACTGAGCCCCTGCCCTTCTGAAAGTCTGTGCACGTCACTGTTGTGAGAGGCTTAAACGTAAGTTTAAGAAACTCAAACCTTACGAATGATTTAGTATACGAAATCGTAAACAAAGGAAACCCTGCACATACACTAATCCTAAAATCAAAGACTAACAGACGTATTAAAGACCATAGAATGTTCAAAATTCTAACCAATGGCCGATATAGCGCAGCCTTCCAAAGAGACACATTTCACGAGACACAGCATGACTTGTCCAGATTAATGTATCAATTGAAGATGGAGAAATTGGCTGAAAGGTCCCCAGACATGTGCTATATTTACAGTAATATAGTGGAGCACCAGTTTGTTGGGGATACCCAGGCACGCCTGCTGCGCATTGCTCACATCCCCAACCATAGAGGAAGGAGTTTGAGTATTACATATGACAGACCCCATTATGTGAATGTCGCAACTAATTTAATAACCAATATCTCAATATATATAAGAACGATTGAGGGTGAAAACTTCCCATTCGGTAACGGGAGCTTAACAGTGAAGCTACACTTTCGACGCACTGAGTTATAATGGATAGAAAGCCTTTCACCGTCTATCGAGGGGTGAGATACCAGCGCGGTAGTGGACTTGGATCCATTTTTTCATCCATACTACGTACGGCTGTTCCTTTGCTGAAGAGGGGTGCCAGATACCTCGGAAGGAAAGCGCTACAATCAGGTCTTAACACTGCAGAAGACATATTGGCCGGGGCTAAACCTAAAGAAGCTCTAAAAAAACATTTAAAGCGTACACGGGACGAAATCATCAAAGATGCAAAGAGAAAAATGCGTGGTGGCGGGAAGAAGAAGAGGGCTGCCCGGAAGAAGGGGTCACGTGGTATTAAACGTAAAAGGATATCAAAAAAGAAGTGCTGTAAGCGAATGAAACCTATGGTTGACCACTTTTTTGACTGATATAAGCTAAGGACATTGATCTCATGAATCATAGTTTGTTTACCACTTGTCGAGAGAGGAGGCACTATTTCTAACTCGCCATGGCACGCTTCATCCACCCATGTAGTTCACAATGCTGTAAATCGGAGCTGTCCCTTTTTGAGCTGCCTCCAACCAAGTTTCTATTGAGCACAGTGATTTTATTACAATTAACCCTTTAAACACAATTAGTTCCCCGAGTGCACCTATAGAATTCGTGATACCCAGCTCAGGCCCTTACTTTTTTGATCCAAGCTGTGTGCACATGTACGCTAAGCTACGTATAGCCCATTCTGATGGAACGGTCTGCGATGACAAATATGCTGCATACCCTGAAACAAACTTTCTGCACTCCATATTCAACCAGTGTGACGTATATTTAAATCAGACCAACATATCGGCAGGCACGGGGTACTATCATCTACGAGCCTATCTGGAAAATGTCCTCAACTTTTCCAAAGAAGCGAAGGCTACCTTTTTAAGTGCCGAGGGATATTATCAAACTAAAGATGAAAGTAGTATAAAGGACAAATTTAAAAATTCTAAAAAGAAAATATACGAGTGTTTTGGACGGCTGCACACAGATTTCACTTTCCAGGAGAAGTTGCTTGTCAACGGGGTGGATATGAAAATAAAGCTCACCCGCACGAGTCCTGAGATCTGCTTAAATCTGGATGCTGATCAAGAAGAGGGTGCAAAGCCCGTTGTGGTTCACATTATGGACACATACCTCCGCGTACGGCGAGTGAAATTAAGTTCACCAAAACAACTAGAAATTGAGAAAAATTTACTAAACGCTACAGTGAAATATCCTATTAACAGAGTACAAATCAAACTATATACGGTTCCTGCAGGGTTGGCATCGAAGCAGATAGAAAACATTGCCCTGGGAAATCTTCCTAAAAGGATATTAATCGGAATGCAGGACCATGCTTCGGTGAATGGAAAATATAAAAAGAGTGCCTTTAAATTCGAGAATTTCGGACTTAAAAATATAACTCTATACGTTAATGGCACTGCTTTGGGTGGAACAATGGGTACGGACTATTCATCAGACGCTGTGTTACCTCTTTGTGCCAGAGCCTATAGTAATCTGACCCATATTGCAGGTGATTGTGATGAGCTTGGTAATGGGGTAACGCAGGAAGAATTCATTGATCAATTTAACCTTTATCCGTTTGACATTACACCTGACTTATCTGCTAGCGTAAATACGCATTTAACCCCACAGCAGAGCGGAAACATCTCAGTGCGGCTGGAATTCGCCAAGCCTATAGACGCGCCTATTAGTGTACTAGTATATCTCGAATCGCAAGCCCTAATAGAAGTAGATAGATTTAGGAGCGTTATCACTGACTTTTAAAATGGATGCTAATACACTTCAGAAAGTAATGAATAGTGAACGAGTCACACGTTCCAAATTTATCGGCGTGTTTGCGAAGAATGAAACATTGAGTTTGCCAAGTACGCGAGAATGCGGTAGTCTTATTGTGAACACAGATGTCATCGGTAATGAAGGGATTCATTGGATCGCTGTCTATTTTAAAAATAGACAGCGCCTGTACTATTTTGATTCACTCGGTACTCAACCCTGGAGTGACCCTATTATTGTAAAATTTCTCGCTCAGTTACATATTCCCGAAGTTGTATGGAACCCGTTTCGTATACAAGGATATTTTAGTAATGCTTGCGGAATGTACTGCGTCTCATTTCTCATGCATATGTCATGTGATAAAGAATTTATAAATTTTTTAAATTTATTTGACCCGTGTCACACTCGCCGAAACGATGAAATGGTATGCAGACAGATAAAAATCCGTTTTCCAATTGTACGTACTCGTTGTATAGTATAATGTTTTTGTTCGTGTGTGTATATTTGTAACGGTATATTCTGTAGTTGGTTATTGTACTGATTTCTTTCATTTAATAAATTTATGAAAATATATTGTCTTCTTACCCCAAAAAGATCGAAAAACACTTACATTATTTCGGTGTGACATTCATTATGCTGACTGATCAGTATATCCTCCGTATTCATGACACGAGATTCTTCAAAAGATTGTATAACACGTGTCAAATCCTCATCGGACCTTAAAGGAATAATGTTCATTCTTTTAAAACATATACAGAGTATACAGACAGACCCCATTATGTGAAGATATCTTTGGTTCGAAACTCATTTAAGAGGTAAATCCAAATAACATTTAAAACGATTGCCATAAAAAATTTCGATTTTAGCATAATGGTGAGTATCTAAATGAAGTATTTGACGAGATACTACAACCCTCCATATATATAAAATCATGTTTCTTGTGAATAAATTATAGACACTTACATTTCTATGGTAGTCCCTTGCGTCGGATTGTAAGGAGCGTCACTGCAAATATCTTCAACGGTTTGCGTTGGAAATAATTCATCACGGTCAATTGCGTTAAAAAGATTAATTGCAGTTAATGCTGCAGTGTCACCTTCTTCATACAAATCCGGAGACGTACAGTTCGTGGTCCATGGTGGAGGAATGCACTGGCAGAGGGAATGATTATTCACTGACGCGAAAATAGCTACTGTTACTCCAAACTGAAAAATATTCCTTTTATATGCACAATCGCCAAGCTCCGCCCCAAAAGATTAAGGCCAGATGTTCGTAGTGATTGGCTGCCAGTGTAGCTGGGTGGAGCTATGATAAGTTTGTGTACCAATCCGCTATAACGGGTCCGGACGAGTAATGGCATCTTTATATTTTCTCCAATAGATTTAATGCTCGTATTACTCCTTGCTGTCTTTACCATGTCAATATTTTTCCCCACTATTCCCGGATCATTAGTCACTAATGTAATCGAGAGGATTTTATAATAAAGAAATATATCCTAATTATATTTTTAAAAGAGCATTCGGTTTCCACGTTAAACTGTGGGTCTAAGGCGGAGTGAAAACCTTTCCAATTCGGCGAGAAAGAGTTAATTACACTAGGGAACAACATTTTTGTTTCTTGAAAACTATTTAGTTTTCTTATAGAACTTTTGATGCTGATTCCAAATATGGTTTCAGAATTTTTCTATCACCCATAGTTTTCGAGAAAATAATATTTCCATTTACTCAGAGTTTCCCACAGATCTTATAGACAATGCAGGTCCTGTATATGAGCTTTAATTATCTCGATGAAATAGTGAGCAATCATTCCCTGACGAGATGTATTTCTGAATCCACGTTAAACTGTGGGTCTAAGGCGGAGTGAAAACCTTTCCAATTCGGCGAGAAGAGTTAATTACACTAGGGAACAACATTTTTGTTTCTTGAAAATTATTTGGTGATTCTTATAGAACTTTTGATACTGATTCCAAATATGGTTTCAGAATTTTTCTATCACCCATAGTTTTCGAGAAAATAATATTTCCATTTTTTCCCAAAATATTATCAAGTACTTTGAAGTGTCGCATCGAGGTCTAGTATGAATTGTGCTAAATTTTCACTTCTAACACTAAATATTAAAAATCAAAGATTTAAGCAGTTAAGATGTAGTTAACTAAAAATTAAGGTAAATATTTTTCACATTATATTTCTATTTAAGGTAAATATTATATTATATTTTTACTTACAAGTTATTAGTAATTTCTTCACAATTTTATTTTTTTTTTGGCGCATCCGAATTAAACCTAAACTAAAAATGGCACGCACTAAAAAATGGTTGGCCATTTAAAACGATTGCCATAAAAATTTCGATTTTAGCATAACGGTGAGTATCTAAATGAAGTATTTGACGATATACTACAACCCTCCATATATATAAAATCGTGTTTCTTGTGAATAAATTATAGACACTTACATTTCTATGGTAGTCCCTTATATTATATCTTTATTTTTACTTACAAGTTATTAGTAATGTATAGTTAACCTGGAAAAAGAGAAAGTAAAATTAAATTAGTACACTTAATTTTAAATAATATTTTGGGAAAACTCTGAGTAAATGGAAATATTATTTTCTCGAAAACTATGGGTGATAGAAAATTCTAGGTTACGTGAATGGAATTTGCTGGCAAAAGATACAAGCATATTCCTTTATTTATTAATGAACAAAACTCGCTGATTATTATTTATTATAATTGTGGGTATATCTAAGAAACGGAGTCAAGAGAGGTTTTGTTCAAGTTGACTGGAAGAAAGGTAAAATTATGGTCAAAAAAGGCACCAGGGTAAACGATTCGATTTGGCCCAGATTCTCGGAAATCCTTTCCTCGTGAAAGGAAAAACAACGCTTAATGATTAATTTCTTATATTGAATAATTAAAAGGAGAAAATTCATTTGTTTTACATTATTTAGCATCATTTGGTTTAAATTAATATACGTTTGGCATTTTTTGATTTTCATTCACATGTACAGAGGCGTGTGCGTGTGTGCACGAGTTGTTCATTCGTTTATATATACAAACACAGATGGGGTGAGGAGATTGGGGGGAATGGTCGACCGTGTGTTTTGGTTTTAATTCGGTGAAACGAGATACTACAACCCTCCATATATATAAAATCATGTTTCTTGTGAATAAATTATAGACACTTACAGAAATCCTTTCCTCGTGAAAGGAAAAACAACGCTTAATGATTAATTTCTTATATTGAATAATTAAAAGGAGAAAATTCATTTGTTTTACATTATTTAGCCTCATTTGGTTTAAATTAATATACGTTTGGCATTTTTTTTATGATTTTCATTCACATGATATGTACAGAGGCGTGTGTGCGTGTGCGTGTGTGCACGAGTTGTTCATTCGTTTATATATACAAACACAGATGGGGTGAGGAGATTGGGGGGAATGGTCGACCGTGCGTTTTGGTTTTAATTCGGTGAAATTCAATTTATATATATATGTATATATATAAGGTTGACAAAATTAAATAGACACGGTTATTACACTGGAATGCATCAATTTTGCTGTCAAGGGTTTTGTAAGTGATTCCTTTAGAGTTTTTCCTGCTGATTTCGAATCTGCAATCCGTTTTTCTCAATCAGCTCATTTTATCCGGCTATGGCCTCATAAGTAAAATAGAATTTTTCGTGATTTTGTCAAAGCGTAATTGGAACAGTAACATCTATCATCACTTGTTTCACTTGTATAATATCTTTTTTACTTTTCAGGCATATAGATAAAATATTTCATAATGAATAGAGCGTGTAAAAATGATCCCAATAGATTCTGCTACATATGTGGGACGGTTACCATGTCAAATAACCAGTCCCAAATCACTAAATTTGTGAAGACAATGTATAGAGCATACTTTGGAATTAAGCTAGGGGACCAGGACAAAAATTTCGCCCCTCATATGTGCTGCAAGACGTGCATTGAAAATTTGAGAAGATGGAGCAAAGACAGAGCGAAATCTTTGCCTTTTGGAATTCCCATGATTTGGAGGGAAGGAAAGGATCACGTGACAGATTGCTATTTCTGCATGACAAACCTCCAAGGTGGGCTTATAAATTTATTTTTCTTAAATATTTTGAAATCCTCGTATGAAACTTGACATAATATTCACCATAATGTAATATTCACCATAATGGCAATCATACATTTACATATACATATTGTTATAGAAAATACATTTACACATACATATTGTTATACAAGTTACATTTACATATACAATGATTGTATATTTTCTTTCTTTTTCATTCATATTGTCCCCGAAGGGACAATATGAATGAAAAAGAAAGAAAATATGCAGACTCCATCGACCTATTTCATATCTTACAGACCGCAGCCTTCCCTCACGAGCCGCCACTGTCTGAATGCTTCTTCTATTTCATATGCAAGTTTTATATCCATGTTTCTGTGTTTCTATTTTCAGGAGTTAACAAGAAGAATAAACACATTGTTGTATACCCTGACATTCCTTCTGCTATGAGACCTGTACCCCATGGTCCTGGAATTCCAATACCCGACCCACCTCAAACCCTGGACTTCGATGATTCTGATGATGAATCAATGACCAATGCCAATGACCAGTCCCAGTCGTATATACCTCAAAATACCGCTTCAAATGAGCCGAGGCCTCTCAACCAGGCCAAACTTAATGATCTTACCAGGGATTTAGGACTTTCCAAATTAGCTGCCGAGATCTTGGGCTCACGACTTCGAGAAGACAACTTGCTGGCTCCGGGAACAACATTCTCCTGGTATAGGAAACGAGAGGAAGAATTCCGCAAGTTTTTTGCAGTGCACGAAAATACCGCTTCCTTAGTGTACTGCTGCAATGTTGAGGGGCTAATCGAATCCTTGGGCCTGCCATATAACGCATCAGAATGGAGGCTATTTATAGACTCGTCTAAACGAAGTTTGAAAGCAGTACTTCTCAACATTGGGAATAGGGTTGCATCAGTCCCTGTAGCACATTCCGTACAACTTACTGAGAGCTACGATAACATGAAATTTTACTGGATGCTCTCGTATACGACCAACATAACTGGAGGATCTGTGGAGATTTGAAGGTAATACTAATATCATAAGTAAACTATTGCTATTGACTATGTTGTTTTCCAAAGGTTATTTGAGAGCGTATGAACACTTAACTTCCCCACAGAAGTGATACAGTCCACTGCATAGGTTTTTTTATCTGATAGAACAAATTCTCTAAATTCTTTAAATATTTTCATTTTTTTTCAGATTGTGGCATTTGTATTGGGATGCAAGGGGGATACCGAAATACCCATGTTTCCTCTGCAATGGATAGCCGAGCGGATGAGAAGCACTATGCACAGCGTGAATGGGCATCCAGAGAGAATTTGAACCTGGGTCGCATAATGTCGTTTCAGTGCCCCTTGTACCACAACAAAAAGTTTGCTCCCACCACTTCATATTAAGCTGGCTTGATGAAAAATTTCATCAAATCAATGAATAAGTAGGGTTTCAGCATTCCGATATCTCGAGAGTAAATTTCCTCATATATCTGATGCGTAAACTAAATGCTGGGGTTTTGATGGTCCTCAAATTCGAACTTTGATCAAGGATACTCAGTTCGAAAACGCAATGACTCCAACTGAGAAGAATGCCTGACAGGCATTCAAATCAGTTGTCACTGATTTTCTTGGCTAGCGTAGAAGTCCAGAATACGAGTCCGTTGTCGAAAACTGCTGGAAGCTTTCAAGCTCATGGGTCGCGCATGTCCCTAAAAATGCACTTTTTGTGGTCCCACTTGGACTCATTTTCCTGAAATTGCGGGGATTATAGTGAGGAACAGGTGAACGATTTCACCAAGATATCAAAATAATGGAAGAGATGTACCAGGGAACTGGGATATCAATATGCTGGTGGACTATTGCTGTGTTTGAAGCGAGACGTGCCCGAAGAAAAACACAGACGGAAGCCAAAAAAACTTCTTCCTTCCTCATAAACTTTTTTCCATTTCATTGTATGCATAAAAGTATTTATTCACACAATGTTTTCATTTTTCACGAGTGTTCTTATAATATTACTCGTATCTACAGTGTTTAAGCTAAAAAATCAATAATTTGGGGATAAATTGGACTTATATAATGGCCAATAGAGAAAAAACCTGACCTGATTGAGGAAAACCAATGTCATTTTCGAATTCAGCATGGTCGAATTATATATATGAGATGAAAAAAACCCTCACAAGCAGACAAAAAATTTTTATATGCATACCAGTGTTATGATCTTTCTATATATATATATATATATATATATATATATATATATATATATAATATAAACACGATGGGGTGAGGAGATTGGGGGAATGGACGAGCGTGTGTTTTGGTTAATTTCAACTTTCTTTCGTTTCTTTACCTTTCGTTTTTTTTCAACTTTTCGTTTCTTTACCTTTCGTTTTTCCCACTGTTGTTCGGTATTTAAATAGGAATTAAGTGATTTATTGGAGCGTGGTTTAAATAAACAGAACACTCTTCCAACAATTAATTGATTAACTATATAAATATATTGTGGTATTTTATATGGTTTTTGCTATCTGGCAACTGAATACATGGCGCTATCTGGCAACTCAGCCGGAATAGAGGTCTATAAAAGAGTGAGAAGCTGATGACGGAGTCATTCAAGCTCTGCTCCAGCCGAGCAAGGACCTCTGGTCCTATCTCTTTCTGGCCCTTTGGGAAAAACCCCTTAGAGGCCTCTTAGGTTAGGTAAACGAAAAATAGCTTGGGGGAGAACTCCGCCTCCAGGTTGCATGCCTTGCAATCCGCTACTCTCTCCTCTCTCTCTCTCTCCTTCAGGTGTACCCCTCCCCCCTTGGCTCAGCCAACTGGCTGATTAGGAGCCTATAAGACAACGCCTACTCGGCTGAAGTCTTAATATGCACTTGGCTCCTGCCAGGTGAACACCTCTCCTCCTTTCTCTCCTTTCTCTCCTTTCTCTTGAGGGATAACGCCGCTCCAAGTTTCGCACCTGCAGCATCCCCCCTTTGCAGGGATTTTTCCCAACCCCCTTTGCAACAACCCCCACCCCCTTTGCAACATTGCAACATTACGTAATATATTGCAACATTCCTGCACTCTCCCCTTTTGCGGCTATACTACTAGCTTTTTAAAGTTTAGGGACCAAATTAATTAAATAGAATAAATAGTCCTAATTACCAATATATATATATATATATATATATATATATATCAGTGGCGACTCGTGACATTTTTGTTCAGGCATGCAATGTTATGGAATGGAAGAAAAACATCCGCCTAACCCTCTTGCCCAAACTTTGCATATTGTTTACATAGAACTTAGCAAGTTAAAGGTGTTTTACAAACTTTTGGGGACCTCTTTGAAGGAAAGTTCATTTAATGTTAGGCTTAAATATGCGAACAAAAAATTAGACATATTTATATAGTAGTTACCGAATTGATCTAAAGAAAAAGATACAAATTTAAATTTACCTTAAATAATTGTGAAGCATTATTTGAATTGAAATTCTGCTCTCCTAGTTTTCCTGCAAAATTCTTCGATGACCAAATTGTAAAAGTACTCTCGATTCTCCATAAGCTTCTTGAGGAAATTTTTTTCAATTGAAATTAAGGCAAGATTAGATAGCCTTTCTTCACTTTGGGAACTCCGTAAATAACTTTTAATTCTTTTAAGCGCAGAAAATGATCGCTCAACACTTGCTGTCGATATTGGTATAGTTAGAATCAAATTCGTCAATTTATATATTTCCTTAAGACCTTTGTGCATTTCGCTTTCCAGTAGATATTTTAGGAGCTCAGCAACATTCTTTTTGGCAAAAGATTTGTGCGAATATAAAACACACAATTCAGAACGGAGACGAGGAAACTCAAAAAATGAATTGTAGCTTCTTTTCAAAGATTCAAAAGCTCTCTCTGGGAAAGTAACATCATAGAACTCAAATTTTTTGCAATCTAAAAGCTCAATGAATTCCAATTTTTCCATTGACCTGAAACGCTCTTTCATTTGAAGAAGTATATTATCGAATATTTCATGAAATAGTTGACTATACTTCTCTTGTGGAGAAAGACTGTTTCCTTTTACATACAGGTTCACCACATCTTTCTGTTATCAAGTCCCACATATCTGCAAATTTGTGTATCCCTTATTTGTTTGATTTTTTTCATAGTGCTTTCAACGGTGATTGAGCTATACACAATATCCATAGATTTTGTTTGCAGCACATTAAATAGATATTCAGTAAAAGGAAAAAATTGAAGAAAATACTTCTAATAAAAAATTAAAATCGAAAGTATCGATACCAGCAAGCAATCCGCGTGCACTATTTTTTGTTTTTTCATCAAATTTCTTTGGGTTTTCAAGAATGCTTTTTAAAAGATCTATTATATCTTCTTTATTTTCCTTAACTCTTTCAACTAGACGAGATGAATAGTTCCACCGCGTTGGAGCCAGTTTAGGGAAACGCTTTCCAACAACTTTGTCAAGCATTGAAGTTCGCTTAGTTGAACTGCTGAAAAATGATGACAAACTTCCTAATACTGAAAAAAAATTATTACATTCGGAAATTTCAGCGACAGCTTGGGATAAAACAAGGTTAAGTTTATGGGCGTAGCAGTGAAGAAAAATAGCCTCTGGTACAGTTTCTCTAATCTTTGTTTGTACTCCATTAAGATCGCTCCCCATAACAGCAGCACCGTCGTAGGTTTGAGCAACTAATTTTTTCAAACAGCCCAGTTCACCTAGTTGCCTTATAGATAAATCAGAAATCGCTCCTGCACTTCTATCATTGCTGACGTCATTGAATTTTATAAATCGTTCACAAATCTCTCCATGTTTATTAACATAACGAACAACAGTAGAGAGTTGAGAAAAACAGCTGACATCAGATGTTTCATCTAATAAAATCGCCACATACATGCAGTCGATAAGCTCACGTTTTATTTGTTCTAACATAACTGCACTAATAGATTGAATTATGTCATTCTGAATAGCAGATGATGTTCCCTTAAAAACAGTCGCAGTTTTTAAATGGTTTTGAAGCTTTTCATCGAATTCTCCCATACAAAATACCAATTCAATATAGTTACCCCTATTGTCAGCGTTTTCTTCTTCATTGTGACCGCGAAATGCTAATTCTTGCATACCTAAAAAACATGTTATCCTAATCAAACGTTTCAAAATTTCTCGATTCTTATTAACTTCTTCGTTATGTCTGGAAATGGCAACTGATTTCTGCTTGTCGAGTATTAAATCAATTCTTTCTGACTTTCCAAATGTTTTAAGATCAACAAATGCATTTATGTGAGCAAGAGATTTTTCATGGCGAGAAATTGCAGTATGTAAATTGTTTAAATCGTCGTATCCACGACTAACAGAATTCCACACAGAGTTATCTCTTGAAAATAGGAAACACGACCAACAGTACAATTTGTTATTTGAAATATTTCCACATAACCAGGGAACATCATCATACAGCATAGGATTAAATTTCCTAGTGAAGCCTTTATTTTCTTTGCTTAAATTCACATGTGGAATCGGTCTGCCATTATTCAATATGCGCTTTTTCTCATCAAAAGAGAGTAGTAAAATCTTTGTCTTCAATTGATTAAACACATCGTCAGTCATTATGGGCACTACAATGCTATAATTTATTTAACTGATTATCCAAAATAACTAAATCACAAAAGGGAACACCGAACACAAGTGAGTGCTTGCGGCTGTGGTACTGGAAAGAAGCCTTGTCAGAATTGCCAGATGTTACTTTTTGGTGAATGCACCTATAAAACTGAATGCATGCCGTATTATTTTCATTAATTAAAAAAAATCAGAACAAAGCTTTTTAATTATTTTTAGTAAAAATATTAAGTAAATTTTCTAAGCATATTTTAAAACATATTGCCTTTTGAATTTAGCTATGAGGCTCAAAAAAAATATCTTATGGATAGTGAGAAGTCTCCTTAAAAAATTGCCCAAGGCAAGGCGGTGTAAACAAAATCATGTCTTATTTCACTAGACAATTAAGAACATTTTTCTGTACCCAGACTGAATTAGTGAATGCTTTAGCTACAAGTATTTCGATCTGTGTACAGAAAAATGTTCTTAATTGTCTAATGAAATAAGACATAATTTTGTTTACACCGCCCAATAGCCAGTACATGCGTGATTGAAGCCTTAGCCTATTTTTAGTTTCTGAAAATTATTTTTGTCAATTATAATCCTTACTTAGATCTGAAAAGAGAACATATTTAACACATGCATTGCATGCGTTGCATTCATTAAGAAATCGCCACTGATATATATATATATATATATATATATATATATATATATATACACCGTATTGTAATACTGTATTATTTTTTTTTAGTATTGCATTATTATAATATATGAGAAATTGTAATATTTTAATAGTTATTTTATAATATATATTTATTTTTATTATAAATTTTAAAAATAGTTGATGTGACTATTGTTGAATTTCATTTTACGACGTTACCGATATGGACACGAATTTAATATCTTGTTTTCAATTGCTTGGGAACCTTTTTTGCTTTCAGTGACTCGTAATTCCTCTGAAATGAGATTCCAGCCGTTAATTAAATTCTTAGATACTGTTTTTTTCCCATTTCCTTCAAATACACGATTAAAAATACTGTTAACCAATAAGGTTGAGTCGTCGGAACTTTAATAATTAATAATAATAATAATAAAAATTTAATATATTATATATATATATATTATATATATACACTGTATATATGCCTATAGATATATTTGGGACACTGAGGTAAAATGTGCAAACATTTCTCTCTCTCTCTCTCTCTCTAGTATATATATATATATATATATATATATATATATATATATATATATATATACACACACAGTGCGTTTGAAAAGTCTCTCCGCAGTCAACCAACACTTTAAAAAAAGTGTTTGACAACAAGTGTAGATGAGTTGCTCTGTGCCTGCAAAATGGTGGAAAACACTTTGAACACATGCTGTAAAATCAAAAGGTTATGTAATAAAATCACTAAATCATGGTTCAATGAAAACATTGTCGTTTTTCAATTTCCTATGCGTTTAACACAGCACTGCGGAGAGACTTTTCGAACGCACTGTGTGTGTGTGTATATATATATATATATATATATATATACAGGGTGTCCCATAAGTCCGGCATCATAGGAGAAATTCATATTTTTCTATTTCTACAAACCATAATTCATATTTTTCTCTTTCTACAGGCCATAATGTCTGTGAGCAAGGAAGAACGAATCCAGATAATTCTACTCATAGGAAATCGGAGTCAAAGAGAGGCCGCTGCTGAATTTAACAGACTGCATCCAGACCGCGAGCCAATAACACAGAGTTGTGTTAGCAGACTTGTTGCAAAGTTTAAGGAAACAGGATCCGTAGAAGATAAACCACGCGGTGGACCTTCAAGGAGGTCCACTGACGATGATACAGCGACTGCTATCCTGGCTCATTTTAACAGAAGTCCCAATAAGTCTCTTCGGCGATTGTCCGCCGAGACAGGAGTGTCGAAAAGTAGCATCCATCGCATTCTTCAGGCTCACAAATGGCATCCATATAAACTTCAGATCCTACAGAAATTAAGCGAAGATGATGATCCCGACCGGCGGATGGAATTTTGTGAATGGTCTACGGAACAATATGCTCGGGATGCCAATTTCCCGTCCACCATTCTGTTCAGTGACGAGGCTGTTTTTTATGGAAATGGTGAGGTAAATCGACAGAACACCCGCTACTGGTCTCAAAACAACCCTCACTGGTATACCTCTTCAAAGGAAGAAGGTGCATCTCGGGTGATGGTATGGTGTGGCATTTGGAAGGATCGCATCATAGGCCCCCTCTTTTTCGATGAACATGTCACTGGAGGCACCTACCTACGTATGCTCAAGGAAGAAGCATTTCCCAGTGTCTTGAACGAAGAAGGAAATTTCCCAACATGGTTCCAGCAAGACGGCGCTCCTACACATTACAGCACCCAAGTAAGGGAATACCTGTACCAACAATTCCTTGGTCATTGGATAGGACGTCGAGGGCCTGTGGAATGGCCAGCTAGAAGCCCGGATCTCACGCCACTAGATTTTTATCTCTGGGGCCACTTGAAAGCGCTGGTATACGCAGAGAAAATTAGGAGTGTTGAACATTTGCGGCAGCGCATTATTGGGGCATGTAACACCATTACTCCTGACATCATTCACCGTGTGTTTGCTGACTGGGTATCACGTCTGAATTTGTGTATTGAAAATAACGGTGGACATATTGAGCACGTTCTGTAAATAAAAGCTTTTGTTTTGCCTTTTTTTATTATTTTTCCTATGATGCCGGACTTATGGGACACCCTGTATATATATATATATATATATATATATATATATTATATATATGATGCAAACCCACAAGGAAAAGGAAATCATTTTCCTTTTCCACGTGGGTTTGCACCATTCATTCATTTCACAGTGTTTAATTGTGAAATTCATCCCATATATATATATATATATATATATATATATACACACACAGGGCCGGATCTAGAAGTTGCGAGGCCCTAGGCAGATCTAGAAATTGCGAGGCCCTAGGCCTATATATATGAAAATATGGACTTAATTATCGGTACTATACCAGCAATATTAGAATCCCTCATAGACAGAACTATGCCAGCACTTAAAAATTAAACCAAACCAAAATAATCACGCATGGAAATTGTATAAGAAATATAAATAAACCATACAAATAAGTATAAATTATAATATGAATCAAGATTTGTATCGAAAATATAAGACAATGTTTTCTAAGATTTATATAATATTATAGGTAATGACTTTCCATAGTATACAAACGTTTTTCATATGTGATGTATAAGAGATGTTGACATTTCATTTTTTATAATAGTGAGCGATCGGTTTCAATGACATCACAAGCTCCGCCTCTTTTGTATCTTTCTCTCATAAAACAAACAATTCGGATCAAGAAATATCAGGACAACGCGCAAAACGGCTTGAGCGAGGCCCCCTTTGGCGCGAGGCCCTAGGCAATCGCCTAGTTCGCCTATAGCTAAATCCGGGCCTGTATATATATATATATATATATATTATATATATAGAGAGAGAGAGAGAGAGAGAGAGAGAGAGAATGTGATTTCATTTGTCCTATATCTGCACCATATCTTCTGGGGTAAAATCAAAATCAGTTATACACTCCCCTTGTAATTTCTCTCTAAAGAAAGTATTTATATCAGGTATCACGTTGTCGCTTTTTGTGGTACTGAAAACTGATTCATATTGAGCTCACAATTTTTCATATATATTCCTTTTCAATCCTTGGTTAGTTCATTATTTTCTTTCCTTAAGGGCCCGATAGTAGGGCGTGTTCTTGTTTTCCTTTTCGCAAAGCTATAGAAGTGTTTTGGGAAGTTCTTCATTATTTCTACAGCATCTTCCTCTTCCCTTTTTGAATGGTCCCTAATTAGGGATTGGATTTCCATATCGATACTCTCTACTTTTTCTTGTATCACTTTTCTGGTATTGTTTTCTGAACAATTAATTAACTTCGCAGCTACTCTCTTTCTTTTGTGAAATATTGTTCGCTTTTGTCTCTCGAAATAATTATTCTTTCCTTTTGGCTGTGCTTTCGGAACATATTTTCGTAAAATTTCCAGCGTCTTTTCTTCCAAGGTTATTAGCAGTTCATCGGTTGTTTTATCCTCTAAGACTGTTTCCCACTCTGTTTGGGCCATTTGGGTTCTGATTTCTTCCCAATTTATAATCTTGGAACTTAAGTTAAACATCTCAAATTTGCTTCTTTCTTCGGTATGATTTTTTCTTTTAAGGTTGTCGCCATATTAGTTGTTATCTCGATAATGTTGTGTCCTGAGATAATAGTTGAAGTTATTTTTACGTTATCGAATAAAACGGTGTTATTCGTGAATACTAGATCCACGTTAATTTGTAGGTCTAAGGTGGAGCAACACGCTTGACCTTCATCAGAATGAACAATTTGAAACAAATCAAAACTAAATTTACATACACCACACACACACACACGCATATATATATATATATATATACATTCAGTGGCGTCCGTTCATTGAGGCCTGTGGAGCCAGATCCCCCCATAAATTTCTTATTTACTGAGGTACTATCGTTATACATTGAAGTTATGTTTATCCAACCATAAAATGAAAGTCTTTATTACGACTTTTTATTGATTATAATAAAGGCTCCACCAATGAGAAAGAGTCAAGAACGCCGCTGATATATATATATATATATATATAACGTAAAGAACGACGCTTGTATAGGAGATATTCCGCGCAAGACGAGAGAGAGAGAACGAAACAAATGAAAAAATGAGGTAACCACCCGGGAATTGAACCCGGGATCTTCCGATTGCCGGTCAGATGCGATACCATTACACCATGGGCCTCACTCTTCCAAATGCCGTAATTCTTCTACATACTCGCAGAAACCAATGCCCCAAGGGGGCACCTCCCGCATGCCGTAACATTATATACATTCAACTGCAAAGAACACGCAGTTATTTATACTGCGTGTTCTTTGCAGTTGAATGTATATATATATATTTTTTTTTTGAGGACTCCTTAATTTTTCCTTCGCATCGTTATAAAATAACATTTGCTCGGGGTCGAACCTCACATAATTTCCATATTTATCTAATTTCCCAGATTCTTCTTGTCGACCGTTCTTCTCGCTATCAAAATCTTCGTTGTCATTAGCGTCTTATCTTCAATTTACCATATTTTCCCTCTCATCTTCACACTATTTTACCCCAAATAAATATAACCCCCCCCCTCCCATACTCTCCCTCTTTCCCTCACTCTGGTTCTGGCCCTTTCCTCTATTTCACGCCCTTCGTAAGCTTATCGGGGTCATTCTGAAAAGTTTTTTTCATGATTCGAGGACGATAACATCTTTAATTTCCGGAAGGTCTTTCCTCGCCCTTCTACGGCGCGAATTACGACTGGGGATATAGTTACCCCCCGTTGCTGGGTAAATAGGAACCGTGTTGTTCTCTCTCTCTGTTCGTTCTCTGGATGGAATGATGGCCTTGTTTATGCCTCATTTTGCCGTTATTCTCCTCATCAAAATTTTCGTTTATTTTCACTTAATACGTCGGTGCTCACACTCGTACTATCGCGGTGGCATCTTTCAACACCGTGGCGGAAAAATGAGCACCACCTCAACACTTTTTTAGAGTACAGGAAGAGATAAGAGCGTACAGTGAACTTTTACCCTTTATGCTTTGTTATAATTATTATCAATCATAAAAATCAATTTTTATTCTAAAGACATTTATCATTTCTTAAAGTTTAACACACACACACACACACACACCACACACACACACACACACACACACACACACATAAAAAAAATATCTCATTTCAAACTCGGAATTTATTACAGTTCGGAGTATATCATTACAAATTAGAATTTAATTCCTATCCGTACAATTTATTTAATAATTAGTCTGCGATTTACTCATTTCTTGTTATCTGACCTTTGATATTACACCATCGAACCTATTATTTCATCAAGTTTAAAAATCGGAGCACATAATTAAAAACTACCAGATAATTGAGGCTCGAAGAGTCGGTAGAATATGTTGAAACTCTTGCATGCGCCCAAAAATCAATTAATCTTCGGAGCCAGAGGCAAAATTTCTTTTTTCCCTACATAACCTACAGACATTTAAGAGGCAATTGTTATACACAAAAGACTGTAAGTTAAAGTATATAAGCGAATTGCCTCAGTACAGAGGTAGTACCTCCCAAATTCAAACTGAAGGAGTTTCCTGACGACAAATTTTATAGGGAAAATTGATGGTTATTTGGGTCCCAATTGCGCGATTAGACATTTTTGTTTATGTTGGAAGGAAGAGCCAAGGGCGAAAAATCGTGTAAACGTATATGAAAGGTCCTGATGACGCCTTTATATTCTCCGAAGAAACGTAAACAGGTCTAAATAGTGGAGTCAAAAATAGCGGCAAACTGGAGAACTTTAAAAGGTGAACATACGAGTACAAGCGATAAAATGGCTGAAATAGCGATATGAGTAATGGCCGTAGGTGAATTCAAAACAGTTAAAAATTCACTCTCTTGAATATTTTTATAAAGAGAGAGAGAGAGAGAGAGAGAGAGAGAGAGAGAGAGAGAGAGAGAGTTGTCACGAATAACTTGCCTTACTTCTATATCGGCACATATAAACAAATATACAGAATTATTCATGGTAGATAATAATATAGCTTCCAGAAAGTATTAAAATTTTTTATATAAAGAATCTCTCAATATACCGTCGTAATATAATTATAATAATTACATAAAATCTCATATTGAAACCTGTTGTGTATCGGCACATACTGACCGCCTGCCAAGCCCGCCTCTAGTCGCGGTGAATAATTTAAAAACACACCACGGTAATAAATTGTTGCCAGCTATTATTATGCTTAATCCATTCTTCATTATTGAAAGTCTAGAATACAGTATTAAATTTCCCCAAAATACAGTGAAAGTTTAATATATTTTAAGATAAAAATTAGTATTTATTCAAATGTAATTCGTTATCAATAAATTTATATTTATTTATTAAATTTTAATTTTAATTTATTTATTAAATTTTAATTTTATTTATTAAATTTTAATTTTAATTTATTAATTAAATTTTAATTAAAATTTGTTTAATTTTAATTTATTTATTAAATTTTAATTAAAATTTGTTTAATTTTAATTTATTTATTAAATTTTAATTTTAATTTATTTATTAAATTTTAATTTTAATTTATTAAATTTTAATTAAAATTTATTTAATTTTATATTATTTATTAAATTTTAATTTTAATTTATTTATTAAATTTTAATTTTAATTTACTTATTAAGTTTTAATTAAAATTTATTTAATTTTAATTTATTTATTAAATTTTAATTTTAATTCATTTATTAAATTTTAATTTTAATTTATTTTTTAAATTTCAATTCAAAATTTTTAATTAAATGTTGATTTGTGGGTTTCTAATGGAAATTTGAATTATCGTGTTTTTTTATGCTATTTCACGCATGCGTGTTTGGCTACTTTACAAAACCGCGACATTTTTAAATTTTTAATTGTGGATGGTGGCATTTATATTAATCTTAATAAATGAGTTAATTTAACTTAACCTAATTTAGCTTAAACTAACCTAACATAGCTTAACCTTTATTTTGCCCCTTGTGTTTATTACATTTAATGATTTTCAATTTAAAATATAGGTCTGAAAGTATGGCGACACCGCTAATGTCGCTACACGCACGACCGTGTGGGATGAACTTTTTGTATATCAAAGATAATGTCACGATTTCGTAAGGTAATCAAGAACACACACACACACATACACACACACACACACACAAAAACACACATATATATACATATATATACATACAGTGAAATATATTTTCCGCATTACCATTTCCAATTCATTAAATAATATTGCACGTTTCGCCGCTTCATAGCGACTATTCAGTTTCAAAATAATACATCAAATCTGAATTTCAGGTTTCAAATTTCAACAGCAACATTTTTTTTTTTTTTACAGTTTCCAGAATAAATTAAGAATGTAATTTTACATTCGTTCCTTAGGGCTTTTTAACTCCATAATTACATACGTGGAAACAGACGAGAAAAGTTACATTTTTTTTTTTTATTAAATTCTTAAGGATTTTTTTATTGTTTTTTGCTCAGATTCGTAATTGGCAGGTAGACTATACAGATGCAAATCAGTAGCAAACATACCCACATACCCAATAAAAAAAAATGGAGTAAATACTTGTATATATATATATATATATATATGTACAGAGAGAGAGAGAGAGGAGAGAGAGAGAGAGAGAGAGAGAGAGAGAGAGAGAGAGAGAGACAAACAGACATAAATCAGGTAAATTACTCGTTATTTACTTTTAATACCATATAATTAAGGCCATTTTTAATAATTAAATTAATTAAAAATAAAAACGCCATATTTAAGCTAAAAAAGTCGAAATAAATTATCATTCTATATAATTGTATGCCGGAGTGTTCCTACCTCAATTACAATCTCCTTCAATGGACTTCCATATAAAGGCGTTTCTTGGATGCTCAGAGATCTGGGTACACCTTTTACCTACCGTGTCTGTTTTATATATATATATATATATATATATATATATATATATATATATATATATATATATATATATATTGAGATTCTCTGTAAATATAGGCAAATATAATGTTATTCATATTTTATATTGATTTAGTCATATTAGAAAGGTATAAACACAGGTAAACCCTTTCGTGTTAAACCTATGACATGAGGTCAAAACACACACATATATATATATACATATAATTCGGTACCATCAACGTGATATAAGGTCATACCCATCATATACCCATCCCTTGTAAAGGGATGATCTAACTGCAATTTTCCGGTCTGAAACGTCCCCTGTAATTATATTGGTGGAGAGCATCTTTTAAGATGGACGAACGGTGTTGGCGCAGTCCAAGGGCGATTCCGAATTACTTCGTAAATGATTTTATCTTCCCTTTTTATCTTTACATTCGATAACGAAACTCCTTCGGTTGAAAAGATTGGTTGGCACTCGAGGGGCCAAAAGATGCCACAGTTCGAAATGGTATACATATACGCTTCAACAAAAAAAAATATGAACTGTCTAATTTAAATGATAAACCCTGTCATTTCTTTTAAAAAGATCAATCATGAATTTGACATGTATTCATTTTAGCTCACAGTATGTTATATATATATATATATATATATATATATATATATTTAATTTTTTTGCCTCAGAGAAAGAACCTTTTTACCTGCATACAACTTTCTTTATACAGGTGTGTTATATTAAAATACACCTGTGTATTTTAAATGTAATTGACATCAAAAAAGTATGGTATAAAAAAAAAAATTACTATTATTTAATCTATTAAATTTGAACTGAAAAAATATATTAAAAAATTTGCAAACTTAGAAATTATTACCTTTTAGGTCTTGATTTTAAATCATGAATTTAAAAAAATGAAAGTTTTACTGAGAAATAATTCAGTTCAGAGAAATAAATGCTCAATACGCAACTTTCTATTATATATATATATATTATATATATATATATATATAGAGAGAGAGAGAGAGAGAGAGAGAGAGAGAGAAGTCATATTATAAATACCTTTTGGCAGGACTTTTGAGCCACCCTGTGTATATATATATATATGCTGCAAACCCACAAGGAAAAAGAAAAACGATTCCAAGGCCTTTCGTGTATTCAAAGCTACACCTCGTCAGGGAATGACGAGGTGTAGCTTTGAATACACGAAAGGCCTTGGAATCGTTTTTCTTTTTCCTTGTGGGTTTGCAGCATTCATTCATTTCACGTGTTTTATTGTGAAATTCATCCCATATATATATATATATTATATATATATATTATATATATAATATATATGGGAATGAACTCAGAATGGTCCCTGAGGTTTTTTATGATACACACAGACCGTGCATGGAACAAGGAACTCTTCTAGGATAATTAAATCCACTATAGTCCGAATAAGTAATGGTAAATGACAAATACTATAGTTTTTCTTTTTCATAATGCTAGCCCGACGTGGGCAACGGGTCACTCGCAAAGAGGTTCCAAAAATATAGCTTCCCTCACCAGCTATCTGCAAAGCAGATAGGATCCAGCTTTGGGACAGGATCTAGGGTTTATAATGTTATAATGTTGTAATGTTATAATGTTCCAAAAATATAGCTTCCCTCACCAGCTATCTGCAAAGCAGATAGGATCCAGCTTTGGGACAGGATCTAGGGTTTATAATGTTATAATGTTATAATGTTCCAGACCAACAAAGACCCTAGAGTCCACTCATGGCTGGTCTACCTAACTGTGTTCGTAATTGTGTATCGTGTATGTCCTCCGTGGTGGCGGAGGGGACCTACAATTTTACGTGGGTTCCGAACCACAAGAGCATAAGAAATTTATGTAACAACTGTCTGTACATTGGCAACGACCAATTTTTGCAAAACTAAATAATTATCAATTTAAAACTAATTAATTATCGATTTAAAACTAAAGATAGTCTCTGGATCCAGAGGATCAAGTCATAATAGACTACTATCCACAAATATGTTACACTCTATATCTATTTATAACCGACATGCAAATATATCAGATCCAAAGAATCCAGTCAATTTCATTACGGTATCCATCAATACTGGTACCTTGCCAACGAAAAATAAGTCACGGTCCATATCGATTGCGGACCATCTTGAAACGGACATGTTATGTGCCTTGAAAAGTGGACGCTCAATTCTGCCAGATGAGGTTCAAGTTTTGGTTTTTGGCTAAAAATATAATAGTTACCCCTTTTTCTTTGATGTATTCAATCGGACGTGAAGGCAGCGAGTCTTTTGCTTACATTGAGGTTCTAAATGTAGCTGTGGGCTAGGTTGCTTCAAACCCTAGATCCTGTCCCAAAGCTGGATACTATCTGCTTTGCAGATAGCTGGTGAGGGAAGCTATATTTTTGGGACCTCTTTGCGAGTGACCCGTTGCCCACGTCGGGCTAGCATCATGAAAAAGAAAAACTATGGTATTTGTCATTTACCATTACTTATTCGGACTATAGTGGATTTAATTATCCCAGAAGAGTTCCTTGTTTCATGCACGGTCTGCGTTGTATCATATATATATATATATATATCTATATATATATATATAATATATATATATATATATATATATATATATACAAACTCAGAATGGTCCCTGAGAAACTTATATGTTAATATCGAGAAATATATATATATATATATTATATATATATATATATATATATATATATATATATATATATATATACAGGGCCGGATCTAGAAGTTGCGAGGCCCTAGGCCTATATATAAAAATATGAACTTAATTATCGGTACTATACCAGCAATATTAGAATCCCGCATAGACAGAACTATGCCAGCACTTAAAAATTAAACCAAACCAAAATAATCACGCATGGAAATTGTATAAGAAATATAAATAAACCATACAAATAAGTGTAAATTATAATATGATCAAGATTTGTATCGAAAAATAAGACAATGATTTCTAAGATTTATAATATTATAGGTAATGACTTTCCATAGTATACAAACGTTTTTCATATGTGATGTATAGAGATGTTGACATTTCATTTTTTATAATAGTGAGCGATCGACTTATCAGGCTAAATATTAATGCTTTAATATTTGGTTCAGATGCTCCTTGAATATTACAGCAATGCTTTTCTACTTTTGTTCGAGCTAATCTCTTCAATTAATTGAGAATAATCTAATGAATTTGTTATATCGTTTTCTATTGATAACATAGCTAATGATTGCAATCTCGCTTGAGACATGATGGAACGCAAATATGTTTTAATAAGTTTGAGACGCGAGAAACTTCTTTCAGCCGAAGCAGCAGTAACTGGGATGGTTAATACTATTCGAAGTGCAACATAAACATTAGGATAAATCTCACTTAGTTGTTTTTGCACTATATAAATAAGGGCATTTCCGAGATCTGTTTTCTCAGGTATAAACCTGCAAAGTACTTTAAGTTCTTCATAGAGTTCTAAATCATTAATATCACTTGAACAGAACGCGCAAAACGGCTTGAGCGAGGCCCCCTTTGGCGCGAGGCCCTAGGCGATCAGGCGATCGCCTAGTTCGCCTATAGCTAAATCCGGGCCGGTATATATATATTATCCTCGATATTAAAAATGACGTAAAGAAAGGGGGGAATAATACAGGGAGGTTAAAAAAAACTACATACATACATACACACACACATATTATATATATTACCATACGAGTATATATATATATATAATAATAATAAGATATTTCTAGGAACATCTTTTCTTTCTATCACCCTGTATATGATATATGAAAGAATAGACATGCATCCTTTCCATGATATTATTATAATTTTTATTATGATTATCCTGATATTGTCATTATTATTTTTATTATTATTGTTATTACTATTACTGATAATATTATCATTATTAGTGTAAAAAAAATTATATATTTTTGTTTCGTGAATTCTTTTCTTTTAAGCGAATTTCATCACGTGAGAGAATATCGAATTCAGAAATTATATAATTTAGATTCACGCAAAGGTCACAATGAAATTTGAAACACGCTCATATAATATATTATATATATATATATATTATATATATATATATGGAGAAGACAGGCGTTATTTTACATTATTTATATATATATATATATATCAGTGGCGGCTCGTGGTAATTTTACTTATGCATGCAGTCACATGCATTACAGTGTAGTACATATTAGATAAGCTGTATTTTGTCTTTATGGTATTCTTATGAGTTTATGTAGTAACCGAGGATAGAACCAATATTATTTAATGCTATGACTTCAGTACAAAGCATAGGAATAATTATTATGAACAAATAATGTTTGAGAAATTTATGCCCATATCCCAACCATAAAAACATTGACAATTATGACTTACAAGATACCACCAGTTTATTAAAAACATGAAGCACTGGAATATACAGTATTAAATTGTATATTATTGGTTTAAAGCATTTATTTATTACTTACCTTGTTCAATTCCTAAAATTATTTAAACTGAAATTCGGCTCTTCTTGTTTTTCTGCAAAATTGTTCAATGACTTTGTTATAAAAGTCTTCTCTTTTTTCCATTTGTTTTTTGAGGAAAGACTTTTCAATTGAAATTAAGGCTAAATTCGATAACCTTGCCTGCTCTTGCGTATTTCTTAAGTAAGTTTTTATTCTTTTTAGCGCCGAAAAAGATCTTTCAACGGACGAAGTTGTAATTGGCAAAGTTAAGATTAAATTTATAAATGAATGTATCTCCGAAATACTTCAATCATTTCATTGTTCAGTAAATATTTGTGAAGTTCATGAATATCATTTTGACCAAAAAATTTGTGAGAGAATAAGACAGTTAATTCTGATTTCAGAGAACACAAAATCGAAAAAGGAACTGTAGTTACTTTCAAAGATTGATAAGCCTTTTCCGGAAAATATAGTTCATAGGGCTTTACTTTATTGGGAGCCAAAAGCTCTAAGAATTCCTATTTTTAAGGGACTTAAATCGCTCTTCATTTGCTCAATGATATTATCACAAAGTTCAAAGTAGACTTGTCGGTAGCTCGTCTCTATTGGGGTGCTACTTTTTTTTCTTGAGGAAGGAAAACCAAAATCTTCAACAACGGTTTTCCATATTTCATCGAACATCGAATCTCTAATTTCTTGAATTTTGGATATTGTGATTTCAACCGTATTCGAGCCAAAAATGATGTTCATAGATTTGTTTTGCAAAATTTTAAACAATACTCAGTTAATGGAAAAATTTTAGAAAACACTTTCAATAAAAAATTGAAATCAAAAGAGTCCAACGCTACAGATAAACCTCTTGCTTCATTCTTTGTTTTATCATCAAACATCTTTGGATTTTCTTGAATATAATCGAAAAGACTCTTTAAACTTTGTCTATTCTCTTTGACAGTTTCAACTAATCTAGAAGAGTAATTCCACCTTGTCGGAGCAAGCTTAGGAAAGCGTTTGCCAACTATACTATCAAGCAAGTTTGTTCGCTTTGTAGAGCTGCTAAAAATGATGATAAACTGGCTAACATTGAAAAGAATGAGTTACATTTAGAAATTGGTGAAACTGCTTGGCTTAATACAAGGTTAAGCTTATGAGCGTAACAATGTATGAAAAGAGCTTCTGGCAGAATCCTTTACCTTTTTTTGAACACCATTAAGTTCGCTTGCCATAACTGCAGCACCATCGTATGATTGCGCGACTAACTTTTTTAAACAACCCAACTCATTTAATTCCTTCAACACCAACGCGGATATATCGTTAGCACTTCTACCTTCACTTACATTAGTAAATCCTAAGAATCGTTCACAAATGTTTCCATTCGCATTGACGTAACGCACAACGGTAGAAAGTTTTGAACAACAACTAACATCGGAAGTTTCATCCAAAAGAACTGCAACATGCTTGCATTTTGCAAGCTCATTTTTTATTTCATGTAAAAGTACAGAACTTACTGAGTCTATTAATCATTTTTATTGTTTTAGATAGTCCTTTAAAACTGTAGCACCCTTTAAATGCGTTTCCAGTTTTTCATCATACTCAGCTAAAACAATGGGCAAACTCGATGAAGTTTCCTCTTTCAGATAACTCACTTCATCATGACCACGAAATGCAAGTTCTTGTGTTCCTAATAAACACGTTATTCTGATTAGTCTTTAAAATTTCTCTATTTTCAATACCTCTTCATTGTGTTTACTAATAGCAACTTCCTTTTGTTTGTCAAGTGCCAAGTCAATTCGACTTATTCCAAATTGTTTCAAATCAAAATGTGCTTGAATATGACACTGCTTTTTCGTGACGTGAAATTGCCGTATGTATGTTATTTAAATCTTCGTAGCCTCTATTCACTTCGCTCCACACAGAATTTTCTCTTGAAATAATATACATGGCCAACAGTAGAGTTTGTTTGTTATATTACTACCACACAACCAACGGACACTATCATAAAGTTGGTAGTTAAATTTTTCTTATAAATCCTTTGTTCACTTTGGTCAAATTTATTTTTGGGGTAGGCTTTCCATTACGTATTAGAAGCTTTTTTCATCAAAAGTGAGCGTTTGAAATGGTTTCGTTTTCAATTCATGAATTATATCAAAATCTGGATCGTCAGCCATTGCTAAAGGGGTAATTTATCATCTAAATAAATAATTTATACAATTAGTCACTTACACAAATATTTGCATCACTGTACGTAAAAGATAAAGTTAATACGCTATCAACAAGATTAATCACAAATTCACAACTTATCATTAAGTCTGAAGTAAAACTAAGTTGGAAAATTAAACAAATGCGCTAATTGGTAACTCTACAATCGAAAATGATGCCACTTTTTGCAGATTTGATTTTCAAACTACAGTCACCATGCAATTATAGTTCTTATAAATAAAAGCATAAGATTCTTTTCCATTGTTTTTATTATTCGTGAAATCACTACTCAGATTGATTACGCCGTCAGAATGTGATATCATTAAACATGTTAATTTATTCATTTTCATGTAGAATATTACTAATATTAATGCACTTTTACATTCATAAATACAATTTTAATAATGCATTCCAAAAATGTGAAAAATAACGGAGAAAGTAATTGTTATTTCACTACTTGTACATAAAGGTCAATATGCTCGTCCTTTGGCTCGGGTTACGCCTTTGTTTTCTATTTCGAATCGGTGATTTTTACTCCTGTGGAAAATAAATACTGTATTCAGTTTAGATTTTCAGTAAATAAATTCATAAAAAAATCTTTAAGCTATTTTTAATGAAACCTAAACTGAATATTATAAAAAATCGACTAGAACACATTTAAATGATGAACTTAAATAATAATTGCCATCAAGAGATTAATAATAAATAATAATTTTAACTTTATTTTTTTAACTTAAATACTAATTTTAAATTCATTGAGTATTTTATTTACGCATGCATTGCATGCATTGCATTCATTAAGAAGCCGCCCCTGATATATATATATATATATATATATATATATGGTAACTTTGTTTTGTTTCCTCCCGAATTGTTCACTGTGACGAAGGTTAAGCTTGTTGTCCTACCTTAGACCTACGGCTTAACTTGAATCCGCTGGTGGTCATAAATTACAAAACCCTCTGCTGAACTTGATCTGACAACCTCCCGATCAGCAGCCCAGCTTCCTAACCCCCAGCCTACCCCGGGTACCCATTATATACCAACCATTTTTTTTTGTATGGAAAGATAAACAGCTGGATGAGCTCAGCGCCTCCGGCCTTTGCCGGGAAGGGAATCGAATCGAGAGCCAGTGGATTCGTAGACAACGATGTTAACCACTATACTACACTACACTATATATATATTATATATATTATACACAGGGTAGGTCAAAAGTCTGGAAACATAGGAACTATGCTTTTCAATGCAAATATACATATATATTTCCATTGAAAAGCATAGTTCCTATGTTTCCAGACTTTTGACTCACCCTATATATATGTATATATAATTTTTTTTCTGTTTTTTCTCGACTTATCTAAACTAAATCTTGTGCGCTTCTTAACAGCATTTAATGGAACGCAATATTACAGTGCTGTTATTTCCTTCGATTTCTTTCGCTGTTTTGTAATTTTTTCCTAATTCGTTAAAAATGTGTTTTTATTTTATATTTTATTAATTAATTAATTTACTTTTTAAAATTTTTATTCTTTATTTATTATATTTTATATAGTTTCGATCATTTAAATTTTAATTCATACTCTAATACACACCCACACCCACATATACTGTACATTAGGGCGGAGTGAAAAACTCATTTTTCGAATTTTCAAATTGGCTAGTGTGGAAAAGTGTGGAGTAGTGAGGAAATAAGCTGGTATAAATTTAAAATCAAACATTAATATCTTCAGGTGCCACAATGACCTTCAATATTGAAAAAAATTGAAAAATGCAGATTTTAACCAATAATTACAGAAGACTCCACGATGCACAATAGACAAGAATTTATTCACACTTGTATTAAAATAGCTCAGTCAACCTTTAAAAAAAGTTTCTATTCTCTAAAAACAGTTTTCTATAGTCAGCTCACTCAGCTGTCACGTGAGTACCTCGGTTCAGTGTAGCTGTCGCTCTCGTAGCAGGTGGGTGTTCTGTTGTGGTTACTCAGATAGTCTAAACTATATTTCTTATATATTTTTCATTCTGTATTGTGTTGCCCTAAGTTTGCCATGTACTATTAACTGAAATTAACGTATAATTGATATTAGCTCTTTCTTTTTCAGATTTGTATACTTTCAAAATGTCTCGAGTTTGTGCAAAATCAACCAGGGCCTCAACTGAGTGCCCCATGTTTGGCATGGGGAAGATTTGTGGCACAGGAATCTTCCTACATCGAAGGAGTTTTTAAATATTACTTGTTTGTAAGAAACGATTTGAAACAGAATACTAATAAAGATCCTTCAATATCTCAAATATTAGAACAAGTTGTTGATAAATTGAAAACAATTTGGGAAAGTGCTTCCGTCCCAATTCTGTCAGACAGGCGAATTGAAACAATGTTCAGAAGCTACCACGAAAAGTATCGTGTCATTATGAAGCCATACCAAAGCAGAAAAAATTCTGAAGCTTACAAAGCAAAGATTGATATGTTCAAAAAAGAAGCACACACGAAACTTTTTGACATTGCAGCGTGCAAGTGCAAAGTACTAACACAATGTTCTTGTCCCAAAGAAAAAAACGGTTCCAAAGGAAGAAGTGACGTTCCTCTTAGATCAAAGGAGTGAAAGAAAACTGTTTATTGATAGAGTAGATATTACACACTCAAAGAAAAAAGCATCTACGTTGCTAAGAAAGCAAAAAGAAGCTGTGAGGCTCACCAAAGAATCTTCACAGGAGAAATTGCAGGATACAAATGTTGAATTATCATCATCGACATCAAATAGTGAAAGTGAATCTGGCGAAATATCCAGACGATACATTTCCAGAGCCAGTTAGCTTGAAGAGAAAGCTCGAACAACCTGAAGAACAATTATTCAAGAAAAGGAAATCTACAAATCTACCTTCAGTGGCTACTGCTTGTGACAGGACTGCAGTTTCAGATCGAGCTGCAGCATTCATTGTTAGTGCAGTATTGCAAGATATTGGAGAAGTTTCTATTGACAATACATCTGAAGTAGTGGATAGGAGTAAAATCAGAAGAGAAAGACAAAAGAAGAGATCAGAAATTATGAAAGATCAAAATCAGGTCCCAATCAGAGGAATCTATTTTGATGGTCGAAAAGATTCTACACTCTTCCAAGAAAAAAAAGAGTCCAAAGTATATCAGAAGAAGGTAACAGAAGAACATATCACTTTAGTGAGAGAACCTGGTTCAGATTATTTGGGCCATTATTCTGTGAATTCTGGATCAGCTGAAGAAATATGTAAAGGAATGTTTGAGTATATGGAAATAATGACATGAACCTGGAGAACCTTGTTGCCATTGGATGCGATGGTGCAGCAGTCAACACTGGAGAAAAGGGAGGCGTTATAAGGCTTATAGAATTGAAGCTGAAGAAGCCAGTTCAACATTTAGTGTGCCAGCTCCATGCCAATGAATTGCCATTACGCCATTTAGTTGCAAAGCTGGATGGAAAAACATCTGGCCCCCGCGGATTCACCGGTCCTATTGGCAGGGAATTAGAGAACTGTGAGAGTCTTCCTATTGTCGAGTTTGAAAGGATTGATGCTGAGGAACAACTGTAGACTGTGAAGATCTTAGCACCGACCAAATATATCTAATTGATATTCATCAGGCCATAACAAAGGGATATTGCTCTCCAGATCTTGCTCATCGTAGTCCAGCAAAATGGCACATTCACGATGGCTGACTACAGCAAATCGTTTGCTTCGTCTATACGTTTCACTGTAAGTCCATCTGAGAACCTCATGAACATTGCTTCTTTATAATGAAGGTCTACATCCCAATGGTTTTCTATTAAGCAAAGTACGTCTTTTGTCAATGGCTCAAAACATGTTTTCAAAACTATTGAACTAACAAGAACACTGAATGACGAAGTAAAGGATATTGTAAACCCTGTCATACAAAGAAATGCATTTTTTGCAAATCCAGAAAATATTCTAGCATCAATGATTCATGATGACCGCAGCGCCATAAGAGAATTAGTGTGGAGGCGAATAAAGAAAGCAAGGCAAACAAACAAGGAAAAAGTTGTGAGGCGTTTCACAGTACCTGTTATTCAATTTGAAGCTACTGATTATACTGATTTAATTAATTGGCAAAAATGCATTGTCACTGAACCACCTGTGACAAGACACCTGACAGAAAATGAGATTGAAGAATTCATAGAAACAAGAGTACCCCTCCATTCGAGAAATTCCCTTGTCAACACAAGTAGTAGAAAGAATGGAAAATTAGTGACTGAAGCATCATCAAAAGTATTTGGATTGAACGCGCGAGATGGCTTCATAAGATCAACACTTCAGTCACGTAAAAAAATGCCATCATTCGAAAGTAAAGCGAATATAATATAAAGTTTAAAAAAACGTTAATAGAAAAAAACATGCGCAAGGATGGGTGGTTGGGAGGGCATGGGTGGAGCTCGACACGCAGCCACCTCCTCGTGGTGAGTTCTGGATTATTTAGATCATTAATCAAAAGAACATTGATCTAAATAAACTAAGAGCTGCGTAATTCAGTAACTATTTTGGTAATTGGAACACTTAATATATAATAATAACAAGTAAGTTTCAGTTATTGTACTAATGCAGAATATAAGAAAATCATTATATTTCACTTTTTTCGACGGCTTTGTGGCACCTGAAGATATAATTTCGCAGGACTAATATTATGCACAGTCATTCTCTATAGCACCCACATATTTTACGCACTAGCCATATTTGAATTTCGAAAAAAGGTTTAAAAACCTCATTTTCGATCCGCCCTACTGTACATATAGAGTGGCCACAAAGTCCCTTTGCGGTGAAATTACAGGACTGTCTGTATGTTGCCCTTGTTTTTCATGCAATGGGACTTTGTGGCCACTATATATATATATATATATATATATATATTATATATATATATATAATATATATATATATATATATGTGGTGCATAGCCTTTGTCCAGGGGTCTGTCGAAGGAAAAAGTAGTTAATGATATGCTATGTTCGATAGTTTTACATTCTAATATGACCTATTTTATATTTTAGGAAGAAATGTGAACGATGCCAAACGTACTGAATGACAACGAGGACCAAAGATTTATTGATCGGATACGTGCTAACGCATTCCGTGAAGCAATGGAAGCAGGATGCAACATTTATCAATCGAAAATGGATCGTTGAAACGCTGAGACGAAGTGAACGGTAGGATGGGTTGGTTACCAGAAACTGGAAAAAGAGGTTACGATAACTGCTATACTGAATTTGGTAAAGGACGACCGAAAAAATTGTCACGAGACAGCAAAGCAATCATCGATGCGACGACATCCATGACGATGAACATTATCAAGAAGTGTCGAAAAGGCCAGAAGGATCCTACCAGATCATTTTGATAATTCGATCTCCGAACAGTCCAAACGAACAACTCATCACTTGAGGTAAGATGCAACAAATTTTTCTACTCCAAATCCTCCAGATAATCATAGGACCACATTCGATCTTCGACGTTCACAACTGTTTTCATTGGTTTTGGTCGAACATGAAAGGATTTCGAACCGGCCCGTGCATGATAGAACTGAAGAGTTTGACGACAAACTTGCTTTCCTCGCTTCTGCAATATCTCTCTGGCGACGCTCGAATTGCTTCGTCGCCGTTTTTCACCGTTCGCATCAATGATTGCTTTGCTCTCTTGTGACAGTTTTTACGGTCGATCTTTTCCAAATTCAGAAGAGCAGTTATGGTAACCTTTTTTCAAGTTTCTGGTAACCAACCCACCGTTCACTTCGTCTCAACCTTTCAGCAATCCACTTTCGATTGATAAATGTTGATCTTGCTTCTATTGCTTCACGGAATGCGTTAGTTCGTATCCGATCAATAAATCTTTGATCCTCGTTGTCATTCAGTACGTTTGGCATCGTTCACATTTCTTCCTAAAATATAAAATAGACCATACTAGACTGTAAAACTATCAAATATAACATATCAATTACTAATTCTTCTCCAAACCCTGAACAAAGGTTATGCACCATCCTATATATATATATATTATATATATTATATATATATAGTATATTCCATTGTTTGACGTATTAGAAAAGTAATATCTGAATTTATTTTCTTGATGTATCTATCTATGTATGTTCATTGTTTCACTGCTTGTCCATCCTTTGTCTGAAATCATTCCTGTCTATCATTACATCTCTCTCTCTCTCTCTCTCTTTTTCTCTCTCTCCTTTTGAATATTGCGTGTCTGGCCTTTCATGCGTTTTCTCCCTTTTTTATATAATTTTAAATTAGGCTTCCTTTGATTTTCTTCTCATTTTACCCTCATTGTGACATTTTTTAGGCTCATTTCGTTCTCATTTTCCTCTCACAGGACTAAAGAAATGAATGAAAATTTGGCACTGTGTCAACCAATGCCTACAGTCCGCCATCTTGTTTATACTCGTATACTTATTTAAATCAAGTGTCTTTTTAGGCAAGTTATTTTGTTTTTCGACCCCTCCCCCCACCCTCCCCACCCAGTGAGGTTCATCCCACCGATTCGAACATAGACGGGCCTTTAAAGAATCTGAATGATTCAAACCCGTGTATTTGTTTTTTGCGGGTCCAGACGTTTTGTATTCAGTTTCGTTTGAGTTATAATTGGAAAGAAGTAAAAAGTAAGGGCCACCCTCTCACATCTTCTTTCATACCTCTTACTCTCCTTATTTCTCTTTCGCTCTCTCTCCCTCTCTTTCTCTCCCTCCCCCTAACATGGCCAGAAATGCCCTTGTGCCTATTGTGAACCGAAGTGGAACAACCATGCCCTTAGTGACGTCATAAGGTCAGTGCAAACGTGCCCAGCGAAAAATTCTTTAAAATTTTTCCGATTAGAATTTTAACTTTTTCTTAGGACCTATTTTATATTTTTAATGAGTCTGAATACAGTGTGTTCCAAAAGCCTCTACCCAATGTGAACTACATTAATTAATTAATAAATTAATTACGAGTTCCAGTGAATTTATCATTGGGTAGAGACTTTTCGGACGCACTGTATAATATATTTTTTTATTTTTATTTTTAATAAAACAGCAAATAACCCCAAACCTTTAACAAAATTTCTTTGAAAGAAAATTTACTTTATTCCTTTTGTTTTAGTTCTGTACTGCTTAATAATATTACAGAATAACATTACAGAATAAAAATTATGGCATACAGAATACAGAGTAACATTACACAATTATTTTACAGAATAAAAATTACAGAATAAATAACCTTAAAGAATTACGTTGTACAATAAAATTTACAGAAAATATTACAGAATAACACAGAATAATATTACAGAATAACATTACAGAATAAAAACTATGAAATACAGAGTACAGAGTAACATTACAGAATTACTTTACAGAATAATTTTAAAGAATTACGTTATACAATAAAAATTACAGAAAAATATTGCAGAATAACATTATAGAATAACATTACAGAATAAAAACTATGGAATACAGAATACAGAGTAACATTAGACAGTTACATTACAGAATAAAAATTACAGAGTTACAGTACAGATTTACATTACAGAATAGCATTACAAATAAAAATTACAGAATACGATTAGAGAATAATGTTTACTCAATAAAAAATACAAACTAACAGTACATAATAGCATTACAGATTAATATTACAGGATAAAAATTACAGAATAGGTCCTGTTCATTTTTGATAGGTACATAATGAAAATCTTCGAGCGTGGCTTTGTGAAACTATTTGAAATAAACGATCGATGCCTTTGAGCACAGTTATGGCATAAAAATTCCTCACAAAATTGCGCTTACAAAATTTTAATGAAATTTACTTTCTTAATGAAATTTTAATTTTGAGTTGGGCTCAAGAAGTTTTTTTTTTTTTTAAGTTTTTTAATTATCTTTAACGAATCGAGGCAAAAAGTAATAAAAAATAATAAATTGAATAATAAAGAAAATAAAAATAAAAATATAAACTTTAGGAAAAATCTTTCTTTTTTAAGCATATACTTTCGTTTTATATTATATATATATATATATATATATACAGGGTGGGCCGTAAGTTTCCATACATAGGAAAAAAAACATTTTTTTATGGACAACCATTTTTATTTAATAATATGCTTACATGGTTGCCATTGTTTTGAAAACACATTCAATACGTGTTTCCCCACTGTGATGAACACGCATTAGCACAGTTGACGTTATGCTTGTAATGGCGTTGGTGATACGTTCCTTTAGATGATTTATGTCTCGTATCTTTTCCTGATACACCATGGCCTTCAAGTGCCCCCAAAGATAGAAATCAAGGGGGGTGAGATCTGGGGATCTGGGAGGCCACTCCACAGGACCACGCCGACCAATCCAAGCATCCGGAAACTGCTGCTGATCCAAATACCGACCGCACGTGAAGACCATAATGAGGTGGAGCTCCATCTTGCTGGAAGTAAACTGGGAAGTTACCTTCCTCGTTTAGCAGGGATGGGAAAATCTCTTCTTGCAACATGTTAAGATACCTTTCGGCATTAAGATTTCCACTGACAAAAATTGGTCCAATAATTCTGTCACCCCATATCCCGGCCCACACCATCACTTTACCGGCACCTTGCATCTTCGTCGGACTCAGCCAGTTAGGGTTAGCATTACTCCAATAACGTATGTTTTGCCGATAACCTCTCCATTGACGTAAAAATTTGCTTCATCAGTAAACAAGATCTTACGTTAAACGCATATTCTTAGGGTATCTGAACATAAAAACAAACGTTTAATTTTTCCTATGTATGGAAACTTACGGCCCACCCTGTATATATATATATATATATATATATATATATATATATATATATATATATATATACAGCAGACGGTAACTTAAAAAATAAACTAAAATAACATGTTTTCCGTGACTGTTTAAGCCACTATATACATTTCCTTATCAATTTCTAGTCTTTATTTTTTAACTCATTTCATGGTTTTTTTGTCTTTTTTTTTTTCCAATTTCTCGCTGCTTTTGTTTGACGAAATTTTATCGATAATCTTATTTTTTTTACTTATTCTTTAAATGTTCGAACCATCTGATACGGAGGAGTGGAAGAACAAACATTCCAAGTGGGATTCCGTGACTATACAATTAATTTATTGCATTGTATCTTTTCAAGCATCTTTTATACTAAATCAAATCTTTTAAATTTGCCTTTTAAAGCCTCCAGTTACTTTCGCGATTTGCTTTCACAGATACTTAGTTTTGGAGTGTCTTTCTATATATATATTATATATATTATATATATATATATAATATATATATATATATATGTGTGTGTGTGTGTGTGTATGTGTGTGTGTACACGTTGATCTTCTATGTACTTGGCAATGATACTACGAGCTGCTAGTACCCTGAGTGGGTTATGGGCAGAGCGGTTTTCTGTGAAGAAAAAACAGTGAAAATTTTCTTTGACTTATGACTTAGCTATTAACATATGTCTCATGAGAGAGAGAGAGAGAGAGAGAGAGAGAGAGAGAGAGAGAGAGAGAGGAGAGAGAGAGAGAGAGAGAGAGAGAGAGAGAGAGAGGCAAATAATTCATGTCGTTCATATATGGCAGTTATATAAATTTAAATAAATAGAACCAAGTGATTTTTCATGCATTTTTAACAATAACTTAATTGTATTCGCTAATTAAAACATGCAAAGTTGGGGGTGAGGCGTGTGTAGACTATGACATTTAACATAATCAACATTTTCCACATCGCGCTCAACAGCGGTTTCCCCAACAACAAACATCACACATGAAAATAAATTTACGTTTATCTTCTTAACACACGGATTTGCAACATCTTTTTGCAAACATGGCGACCTTTGCAAAGTTCACTCCTGCGTGCATGGCTCCATGGATTTGAATAATGGAATATAGACGACGATGAAGTTTAAGTAAAAAAAAAATAGTAATAAATACTTAAAAATGTATAGATTATCATTAACTTAGACATTCTAATAATTTCTGATGATCTCTCGCTGCAGGGAACTTAAGCATACATGGAACGTATAAAATGATGTATGACTTTCGCAATAATACAGTCAATGAAATTTAAACAGCTATTGTGTTGTGCATAGGTAATAACTAAATTTGAAGATGTCTTGCAATACATAGAGAAACGTTTTCGTGAAATATCTTCCTTGATATATATATATATATATATATATATATATATATATATATATATTATATATATATATATATAAGTTACGTTATTATAGGCAATTTTGAGTTCATATTTATTTATAGATATTTTAATATAAAGAAAGGATTTGATATTATTTATTACGAAATACTTTTTAAATCTTATAAAAATATGTTTGCTAAATCTATTGTTAATTTACAACACAAGAAAGAATCGCTGTGTGTCATGCGCAAGTGTCATGCGCAAGTGTCATGCGCAAGTGTCATGTGCAAGTGTCAGTAATGCGCAAGTGTTATGCGCAGATACCGTATTTATTGAGTGGTTCATTACTGACACTACTACCAATTATCTGATAATTATATATATATATATATATAATATAGATATATATATATATATATATATATATATATATATATATATATATATATACACGGTGAACCAAAAGTAGGTGGACAGTAGGTTGAATACGGTTTGTGTTATATTATATTATAACTATGGTGTTCATTATAACTATGGTGTTTGTGTTTTATTATATTAAATATTATAACTAAATTTATTTAAATTTTATTTTGTATTATAGTATACAAAAAATTAAATATGTATTCTCAAAATAAACGTTATCATTTACTGTCCACCTACATTTGGTTCACCCTATATATATATATATATATTATAAAAATAATGTACAGAAAATTATTTCATATAATTAATTCTATATTATATTTACAATTTATATTAATTTGCATCTTTTTGCCTTCAGCCTTTCATCTCGTCGAGCACTAGGTCCTACCACAACTTTATTTATTCTTCTAAAAAAAAAATATTACGGGGGTTAATTGGATACGGTGAGAACTTTTTTTTCAGCAAAGGTATTTGACCTCTACGAGAAAAATATTAGATTGATCAAATAAACTAATCAAATTTTCGTAATAAATCTCAAATTTAATTGAATATTATATTATATATTTATAAATATTATATATATATATATATATATATATATATATATATATAAAGGTATGTTTAGGGTACTTCCTCATTGATATATAAAACTCTCTCTCTCTCTCTCTCTCTCTCTCCTCTCTCTCTCTCTCTCTCTCTCTCTCTGTATGTATATATGTAATCATTGAGGAAGGTCATAAAACTATAATACAGCTCTCGGGCCAGACAAACACGTCCTATTGCGCTAACTCCTGGATTATTATAAATCAGCACAATCGGGAGTCGAACCCTGAACCTTAGTCTTGACTTATAGGGAAACAGGGAAACAGTGTTATATATATATATATATATATATATATATATATATATATAATATAAGTACATTTTCCAATCTTTTAATGAGCAACTCTATATAGGGTATCCCAAAAATCACTGTGCACCTCGAACATACTAACAAAATTATGAGGTGGCCCAGCGATTTTCGGGACACCCTGTATAACATTTTCAAATAGAGCGTAAAAAAAAAAAACCCGTTCTCCTAGCAACTATTCTTCAAATACTATATTCTCTAATAAGAAGAATACCTGCTGAAAATTTCTCAACAATAATAAAACCTCAAAAATACTTTTAACATTTGTTAAATATTGCTGATTAAAACCATTTTTTTACGAGGGTCTCTTTCAACCAAATAATCCTCCATTACGATAATATTGTGATTACGCTTTTGGACCATTCAGGATATATACTTATTTATTTTTACGAAATGGAAGACACACATAGCCCTTATTTCATTTTATTATTTATTGAATATAATTTAGTAAAGTAAAAAAGGTTTAACAAGGTCCCTGCATGAGGGTTTATATATATATATATATATATATATATATATATATATATATTAAAAGATTACTATCGTATATATTAATATACAGATATTTCAAAATGATATAATCATATGATTTAGTTTATATTATATATATATACACACACAAAATTAATGAATATATATATATATATATATATATATATATATATATTATATATATATTATATATATATATGAAACCATATTGTAAAGGTTACTGTGTATATGCAATAATACATATATAAATTACATATATTCATATATATATATACATATATATATAACCACACACACACACACACACCACACACACACCACTTAACAGCTTATAATTTTTTTATTATTTAAGTTATCTTAATGAAACGACTTTTAATGTGCGATAAACTCTAAAAACCTTTTTACTATGTTACAGTGGATGAAAATGTACCAGCCAACCACTGAACAAAGGCGTTTTATCGTGACTCTCACTATTTGAAAACAAAATTTCCAACACAAGTGGTTCGAGAGTTTCAGAGACGGTTACCAGACAGAAGTCCTTCAACAGGGACGACAATAGATTTAATTGTGAAGAAGTTCAGTGATAATGGAACAGTTTCTAACCAAAATCGTAGACACAGTTGTCGCCGAATAACTGCGCATACGGAGGAGGCGAGAGATTTGATACACCAAGCAGTAACACGAAAGGTCAGAAAGGAAAATTAGTGCAAAACTGTTCATTTCACGATCGACTGTTCACCGTATTTTACGGGAAGACTTACGCATGTTCTCCTCTGAAGTTCAGTGTTTACAAAAACTGACGGAAAATGATCGGCAAATACGCACTAACTTCCGTCCAACCACGAGTGAAATGGTGAACAGGAAGGATCTGGATTTGAATAACATTCTTTTTAGTGATGAAGGTAACATTTATTTGAATGGATTCGTGAACAGGCAGAGTTACGGGTACTGGGCTTTGCAGAAACCGGATGTCTTTGAAGAAAAGCCTCAAGGTGTTGTATGGTACGGACTAACTGGGAATCAAATTATTGCACCATATTTCTTTGAAGATAATAACGGTGAGGCTGCAACAATGAACTCTGAACGTTACAAGACAATGTTGGAGGAGTTTCTTATGCCTCGTATACGTCGTATACGTCATGTCAAGAATCAAACTTGGTTTCAGCAAGATGGAACGACAGCTCACACAGCTGCACTATGCGTGTATTATCTCCGGCAGCAATTTCCCAAAAGACTCATCAACAGAAGTGGAGACATGAACTGGCCACTGAGGTCCCCGATTTTTCACCCCTAGATTTTTATTTATGGGGTTATTTGAAGGCAAAAGTCTTTCAAACGTACAAAACTTAGCAGAACTGAAGAAATAACTTGCTTTATACCAGTAACAGTTCTTCAAGTGCCATTGTAAACGTTTACAGAACGCTGTAATATTGCTTAAATCATTATAGACTACAATTTCAGCACACTTTGACATAGAAATGAATAGGTATTAAAACTATCTGAGTTTTTCTTTTTGTTAGAAGTTGTTTCATTAAGATAACTTAAATAGTAAAAAAGTTATAAGCTGTTAAAGTTGTATACATATTTTGAACCACCCTGTCTATGCAAAATTATTCCCACCAGGATTCGAACTCATCACCTCTTGAGTAAAAGGTGAGAGCACTAGCCACTACGATACAACCTGATAAAACTTAATACAACCTGACTGATATTTTGATCGTCCGAGGAAACGCATAATACTTTCACGCCAGGGGCATTTTACGTATCAACCCTCCCGCACTCGAACTAATGACCAGCATTTCATTCATATTACCTGGTGCAATGCTTGGGTCCCATAGAATATCAGGCATGAAGGCGCACAATTTACATAATGCAAAATTACCCCCACCAGGATTCGATGAAAATTCCGACAGGTTGTAATAAGTTCAGCCCATCGTATCGTAGTGTCTACTCGCAGAGCTGGGCACTTGCGTTTTTTTTTGCGGTACTGCGGTACTGCGGTACTACCGTGTTGGTCGGTACCGCGGAAAGTACCGCGGGAAATTTGAATGCGGTAGCGGTACTGCTGTACTTTCAGCGATCCTTTGCGGTACTGCGTTATGCGGTACCGGTTTGGTAGTGCGGTAGTAGTACCGCAGTACCGCAGTACCGCAAAAAAACGCAAAAAAAAACGCAAGTGCCCAGCTCGGGTCACCGTCACTGTCTAGCGTCCTAACTTTATACTCAAGAGGTTGTGGGTTCGAATTCCGCTGGGGTTAATTTTGCATTATGTAAATTGCGCGCGTTCATGCATAATATTCTACATATATATATTCGTATATATATATATATATATATATATATATATATATATATATGAAACGTCAAATTAATAATATTCATGATGTAAGTCGGACGTATTCTGATACTAGATAAAACATGACGCATGCATTTAACGTTATACAGATACTGAATAACGGTTTAATAAGAACAGAGATTGGAAATCGTCTAACAATTACGTACAAACATTTCGTAATTCTGAGCTCGTAAGTCTTTTAAAGGGACACCTGCCTTTAAAACGGGTACCAAATTATAACCTTGGCTGCAGGACGCGACTTTTCCTATTTATCAAAAGACCCCCTTTGATGTAAAAACACCCTGGGAGACACTATTAGCGAAAGGGCAAAGTACCCCCTGCCAATAGGCCTTAGGGAGAGGTTAAGAGACTTTGACCATGCAGGCGTTGTGTTCCTCCCTTTTATTTCAAAGTTTTGCGATAACATTTTTTTTCCTTTGCTTTTCTTTGCCTGTATTAATAATGATCCTTACAAACCTCTCATTATACTGATCTCCGCTTTATATAGGGATTTTTTCATTGATCTATTCGGTGCATTGGTTGTGTCACAATAAAAATGGTGAGTGAACAAAAAATTTTAAAAGGAATTCTATAAAGACAACATTTTTTGGCAGTTTTTTTTTCCAATGAATTCTCTCTTTGACTAAAATTTTGCTGACGCCGGAATAATATCACTGTTAGACTTCAGCATTAAAATTAAGTTTATACGAACATTTCCATCTGTAATAAAAATGCCTCTAAAAAGTTTCTTTAAAATTATATTACACTACTGTTTAGGATTTCCTTAAACAGGGAAAGAAGAGAGAGAGCTATCGACGTTCCTGAGAGCTTAAAGTCAGGAAAACAGGCGTAAAACATATCCGGTGTGACACTGTCCTTTCCTCACTTTTTAAAAAGGCTCTAAGGAAATAAAAAAACGACGGAGGAAAGGTCTGAATCCAAAATAAAAGTAGAAAAATATATACTATAAAAAAAAAAAAAAAGGTAATGGCATCAACTTTATCTAAAAGGGACCAAAGAATTTAGCTTTCACTCTCAATTCTGCCGTTTTTTTATTTTAGTTTTTTCCATTCATTCCTTTCGCTTTTTACTTACTCCCTGTTCTTAATTCTCTTTGTAATTCCTTCCTCGCGACGTACCTTCTCGTTTCTTGAAGGCGCGCGAGACGACTCAGGGCGAAGATAAATTAAATTAGAGTGTGGAAAGAGGGTGCAAATTCCCTTAGAGTTGATGAAAACAAAACACGGAGTCTGCACTCGGTGTTTATTGACGTCCTTTTCGCGCGTTTGAACGCTAAAAAAGCTCGAATTTTTAGCGCATTTAAGCAACCCGCCTCTGAAACAAAAAGAAAAATTGATATTTTTTTCGTTGCACGTAATTAATTACGCGTTTTATGTTCGTAACTTGAAAAAAAAAAAAGGTTTGAGTTTATTTAGTTGACTTCAACTTTAAGATTAAGAATCACTTTTCAAATATTACATGTTGATTTTTCGACCTTAATTAAAATATTCTTTACGAGTATTTCTTTCACTAAAAAAACCCCCCCCAAAAAACCAAGAACCATTCCAGCTAAAATTTCTAAATAGAGGAAACAGTATAATATTATATATATATATATATATATATATATACATATATACAACAGAATAAAACCTAAAAGTGTAAGAAAAACCTTAAAAACCCCTAAAAAAACCGCCATAAAAACGAAACTGAAACGAAACTGAAACGAAAAAAAACAATGCAAACAAAAATGGCGTCAGAGGATATATATTCAACGGCTGTTCTTTTAATATTCCGACCGTTTCTACGAAATGAGAAAAATACTGCAGTAATAACCTTTTCGGTATCAAGGTACGGATTAAAAAAGGAGCAACATTTAGGCAACAATGGCCCTTACCAGAATACTAATCTGAATTTAGAAAGGGGAGAAAATTGAAAATAGTCTTCCCTCACACTTTAAAAGAAAACGGAGTGCATAAAATTGATTACATATATATATATATACATATATACACACACACACACACACACTTGAGTGTGTGTGTGTGTGTGTGTGTGTGTTGTGTGTTCTTGGCTACCTTACAAGATCATAGCACTCTTGAGGATACACACGAAGCTCATCGCGACATGAACGTGCGGATAGCGATATTAACGGTGTCACCATAGTTTTTAAAAAATGGATATAATGAAGGTAAGGTTAGGTTAGATTAGATTAGGTTTGGTGAAGTTAGGTTAAGTTAATAAGGTTCTGAAATTTGTTTAAATGTCCGTAAGGTAGCCAAACGTGTGTGTGTGTGGACTGTGTGTGTGTGTGTGTGTGTGTGTGTGTGCTTGTGTGTGTGTGCTTGTGCATCTGAGAGAGAGAGAGAGAGAGAGAGAGAGAGAGAGAGAGAGAGAGATGGAAAAAGGTAAAAACAGTTATCATATAAAGCCACACGAATGGAAGTGAATAATCGAAGATCGACATTGAGGTAAAAATGATAGCCAATTCATAAATTTATGGTCAAATTTAGGCCTAAGAGATCCATTAAATGACAGGGAACTTAATAATAATCGGAGACTTATAGGCCTATGGGACATTCAGGCAAAATGAACGGTTAAAATGTGCTAAAATTCAATCAAATGTGACCAAAAAATTTGGTAAAACGGAAAAGGAAATTTTAGGTTAAATTATTTACTACTATTTCGTGTGATGTTTTGACTCCAGAGAGAGAGAGAGAGAGAGAGAGAGAGAGAGAGAGAGAGAGAGAGAGAGAGAGAGAGAGAGCAATTAATTGCAATTTAAGGGAAATAAATTTTTGGAACGAGTTTGACCTTAAGTCCATATATTTCTTTAAGAAGCAAATTCGAAGATAAATTTCATCAAAATCCGTGGATTGAAGAATCAATTACAGATTTAATCCTATTGATTTCGAACGATTGTAAGGCAAGATTCAATACAAGATTCAATACAAGATTCAAGAAACGAATATTCTCAATTATGAGAATTTGAATTAAGGGAATAATCCCCACTCCCAAGTAAAATGTGGGTTTATCAGAAACCCACGTTTTTGGCTTCTTCTTTGTGCCCCTACTCGTAGCTCAGTGAGTAATACCTTTTTCTATATAAGCAAGTGAAGAGGCTGAATCAGGGGTTTGGAAGTGCAATGGGCCCTTATTTGTCTGGCTTGAACTATGTACCAGTTTCTGACCCTCTGACTTTATTATTGTTAGGCCTATTCTAAGGTTTTCAAGACGAAATCTTGTGTTTCTGTTAATTCTTGTTTTCAATTATTCTTCTTCTTATTACGGCTTCATTGCCTTGAGATTTCGGAAGTTTAAGAATTTATTTCTATACTTGGTTTCAGCTCTAGGAGAATTGTAAACAGTTCTCCCTCTATTCCTCACTACAAATACATGCATCTTATACACTACACAAAACTTTTCAAAATTTAAAAAAAAGGCATCGTTGATCCTCGGAGACCTTGATTTTAGCTCTCTCCTTTTTCTATTGAAGGGGCACTTTTACGGGCGCTCGCCCTTGTCCCTACCTCCCTACATTAAAAATCCCTTAATTTTACAAAGAATAAAACTGCATTTAGCCCCAAAGTTGCAAAGTCATAAAGTTTAGTATAAGCTAAAGAAAAGTAGAATTTGATAGAATAAAATATGAAAGTTATGCGCCTTATTTCAGAAATAAAGGACATGATCCCAGTTTAATTCTACAATTACCTTATCAATCATAAACAAACAGAATGGGTGGCAAACTGTAATCGGCTCCAAGATGTTAATGGACGTCTGTCGACATTGTGACTAAAAGGGCGAAGGATTTGACATCTAATAAATGTCTTATTTACGTTAAAATGAATAGAGATGAAAAGTACAAATTACAGGTTAAAGATTTAACTCAGTTTTTTTGTTTGGACAATCCTAATCCTAATGAATAATCCATTTAGTCGTTAGGTTGAAGTAATTGGAATAAAGATACGAATGACCGATTTTTCGTTAAGATTTAACCATTTTCTTTAAAAATGTATTAATTTCCTTTTCTCTCTCTCTCTCTCTCTCTCTCTCACACACACACACACACACACACACACACACACAGTTTTTTTATGTAATTACAGAAATCTTACATATAAATTTAGATAAAATTTTGGTATTGCGTTTTTTACTAAAAGATTGGTATAGATAAATAGTATAAATAATTCCCTTTTAAATATAGAACTTGGTCGAGCCAAATACATACGTGCAGCGGGCTCGTCGCTGCCCTCCTCTCTTCATTTCTTAGACTGGCTTTGGACAGTCCATGTCTGCTTGTCTGGGTGGTATAAACACTTATATTATTCTTATAGTTTAGATAATTATTTATTATCCGTTTTGGGTTAGATCTGGCCTGAAGCTAATCAGCCCGTTGTGTGTGTGTGGTGTGTGTGTTGTGTTATTTTACATTTTTACTTGCATATGTATAGAATGTACACCCTTCTTCTTTATCCGAAACTCGACCAATTTTATTTCATTCAAGCAAAACGAAACAATAATATTTTGGTTCCCTATTTCACGCTCTTCAGAAAAACGAAAATGTTTACCCACTTCTGGACACGTTTTCGCGATAATATTCGACTCTGTTACTTGTCCGGCGCTTTCGCTACTTTTATCCTCGAAATTGAAGGGCGAAAGTCTCTTTGAAAGTCGCGCATGCGTAGAAGAAACGCAACTCTTTGGAATATTAAATAGTGTAAAATCGCATTTTGTAGTCTGCCCGAATGCGGGATAAAAATTATTTATAAAGTTGGGACTTTATAAAATATAAAGTTTTCTTTATTAACTATTTTTGTTTTCTCAAATATTTATCTCAATGGTTCCTTTTAAATTTATATTTTAACTGTAGTTAGTGTGGTATAAATGTGTTAGAATTCTTTACACCACACACACACACACCACACACACACACACACACACACACAGTGTGTGTATATATATATATATATATATATAATATATATATATCATGCAAACCCACAGGGGAAAATAAAAATTATTCCAAAGCCTTTCGTGTACTCAGAAGTACACTTCCTTGACGAGGTGTACTTCTGAATACACGAAAAACCTTGGAATCATTTTTCTTTTCCCTGTGGATTTGCATCATTCATTCATTTCACGTGTTTAATTATGGAAATTCATCCATATATATATATATATATAATATATATATATATATATATATATCATATTATTACTTTGTTTGGTTTTAATAAATGTTCGGGATCGGCCTGTGTCGATCCCTCTGCAGCATTTAGAGGATTTGCTGAAGGAGAGAGTTTGCTTTCAACTCTCATCTTACCCTCATACGCGTGGCTGATAAAAGACTTTACAAAGGAACCAGTCAATATATATGCTGAAGGGGTTTAGCGTTAGTTCATTCATTAGGTGTCCGGAAAGGATGCCATGAAGCAATTTACAAGCACCACTTGACCCTTCAAGGGGTATAGCATCGATACTGCCACATGACCTGTTGTCGGCATGAGTCAAAGAAAGGCTCACGAGGAATTCCAAAGATGACATCGAGAAAACCCGATGAGTGGCAAGGCATGTGGTCGAAAACATTGCAAAAAATAGAAAGAAACTGGAAAGGCATCTCTGGGGACCACAATTTCACTTAAGGTGAGACATAAAATACAGAACAGACACGTGTAAAATGAATTCAGGTCAACACTCTGAGCATTTATTTAACAAAAACCTTGAATCCCTGTCATTGCATACTTTTGTTCTAACACACACACACACACACACACACATATATATATATATATATATATATATATATATATAATATATATATATATATATGAATAGAAACGACATAAGTGTTAAGGAACGTTTCTGCACACGAGGAGGAGAGATAACGAATAATGAAAAATGAGCGAACCGCCCAGGAATCTCTCCTCCTCGTGTGCAGAACGTTCCTTAACACTTATGTCGTTTCTATTCATTTATATACTGCGCGGTCATTGCAGTTATATGCGCATATTCACGATTTGCGAGGGTGCCCTCTCAGGGCATTGGTTTCTGCCCCTATGTGGGAGAGTTTCGATTTGTGATTGAGTAGGTCCGTAGCATAAAGGTAGAGCGTCCCCGGCAATTGGAAGGCCCTGGGTTCGATTCCTGGCGGTTCGCCTCATTTTTCATTATTCGTTATCTCTCCTCCTCGTGTGCAGAAACGTTCCTTAACACTATGTCGTTTCTATTCATTTATATACTGCGCGGTCATTGCAGTTATATGCATATATATATATATATATATAATATCGTCAGTAGGATGATAAATAGTATGTAGTTTGCGGTCACGTGATTTTTAGCAAAACCGAAAACCACGCCCATGACCCCCTGATTGCCTGAAAAGTGATGACGTTTGAAAGTGCCAACCAATCATGCATCTAACTAAGCATACGCTACCCGAGCATCAGATTAATTCTGATTGGTATTACGTATAAAATGGGCGTGGCTTTCGACTGGTGATCTAAAAATACATATTAGGCACATTCTGTACTGTACTGTCCCAACTACCCTGGGACAGGGGACCATGAAACGAGGATGGAAAATAACCTCAGAATACGAAGCCTGAAACGTTTTAGTGTTCTGCTAAAAGAACTGAGGAACCTCCACCACACCAACCTGAATAATTTCAGAATCAGCTGAACAGGTTCTTGTGCAAAGTCCCTGACCGGCCATACGTAGCTGGCTACGAGGGCAGGAGGAAATCGGAAACCAATTCCCTCCTCCAACAAATTCCGTAAATGAGGCGGAATGCTGCACAGGGGTTGAATGCATGTGTATCTTGAACAGTTGTTCGAACCATCAAAAGGCATCATATTTAGGAAGGTATCATTATTTAGGAAAATTGAGCACGAAGATTAGAAACCCAATAAATGTATTATACAGGGTGTCCGAGAATTATCTGTACAATATTTGGCTGTTATTAAAAGTCAACCATGAAGTGTAGAAATTCCAGTGTTGTCCCATTTTACAGAGAATCTCATTAAGTTTTTTTGATACCAAGTTTTGACAAGTTTTTTAGAAATTCCAGTGTGTCCGAACATTATCTGTACAATTTCATCTTTTAATAAAATTCTTGATAACGCACGTAAAATTCTTAAACAAGATTATTTAGAATCTGTATTTTCAAAAGTTTTTTTTATTAAAGTAACGTTGTTACAAACATTCGATATGTGCACCATTAGTGATTCGCAAAACATCCAATCGATACTCCAAATGTTGCCATGTACGCTGCAGCATATCCACATCAATTCGCTCAATAGCAGCTGTGATTCTTGCTTTTAAATCATCAATGTCTGTCACCCGCGTACATTTCTAAAAAACTTGTCAAAACGTGATATCAGAAAAAACTTAATGAGATTCATTCTCTGTAAAATGGGACAAACTGGAATTTCTACACTTCATGGTTGACTTTTAATAACAGCCAAATATGTACAGATAATTCTCGGACACCCGGTACATAATATACAAGGCCTCTATAATGACCATGCAGACTGCAAATTACAATACTTGCGAAATTTAGCTACGGAAACCAGCATATATATCATATACCTAACGGAAACACATAAATACGATAAAGGCTGTGAAAACTGCATCGAAAATACTGAAATAGCAATGCTGGACTACAACATATACAGGGCAGATAGACTGGCTAGACGAGGGTGAGGGTATTGTAGCTACGTGAAAGACACATACACATGTGAGGTGAAGGTAAAGAAATCGAAAAGCACAGTTGAAATTATTATTTTAGAAGCAAAAGGACTGAACCAAACCATTATGGACGTCTACAGACCACTAAAACACAACAAAAAATGAATCCCAATTTGCTACTAATGAAATAGAAACATGTTAAAATTACTTGAAATTCCAGCAACAAATATCCTAATCTGCGGAGATTTTAATTTCCCATTCATAACATGGCATGAGTTTCATGGCAACATCACAAAAGATGATAGAACCCAAGCAATAATGCTATTAGATATGATGGAACATTACGCCCTTACCCAGGAAATCTGTGAAGTCACAAGAAAAGAGAACGTTTTAGATTTAATTTTGACAAATAACGATAAGATAATAATAAATAAAGAGGTAACGTATACAAATTTTTCCGACCATAACCTAATCGATATACAATTGAAGTTAGCACCTAGAGGTCCGAAAACGCATTCCAGAGAGGCAGAAGGAATATTTGAAGGCTTAAACATAAATTCAAAGAAAGTAGATTGGGAAAGTGTAAATAAAGATTTAAAGGAAGTAAATTGGGAATTGCTACTTCACGAGAAGACTCCAGAACAAATACGATGTACAGGGTGTCCCGTAAGTCTGGACCCATAGGGAAAAATAATAAAATTACAAAATAGTCTAAAAATTTATTACATAATCTGTTCAAAGTGTCCGCCGTTGTGTCGCACACATAGTTGAAGACGCAATCTCCACTGCGACAGCACTTTCTGAATCACAGTCGCAGAAATTTCTTGACACGCCTCCACAATGCGTGCTTTAAGGTGGAAAATGTTCTGAAGTTTGACCTCGTACACTTTGGCTTTCAAGTGGCCCCACAAATAAAACTCCAGCGGAGTAAGATCATAATAAAAAAATAATAAAAATAATAAAAAAAATATATATATATATTATAAATAAATTTTTGGACTATTTTGTAATTTTATTATTTTTCCCTATGGGTCCAGACTTACGGGACACCCTGTATAATGTTATAATGTTATAATGTTATAATGTTTCAGACCAACAAAGACCCTAGGATCCACTCATGGCTGGTCTACCTAACTGTGTTCGCAATTGTGTATGTCCTCCGTGGTGGCGGAGGGGACCTACAATTTTACGTGGGTTCCGAACCACAAGAACATAAGAAATTTATGTAACAACTTCCTGTACAATGTGTACATTGGCAACGACCAATTTAGCAAAACTAATTAATTATCGATTTAAAACTAAAATAGAATCTCTGGATCCAGAGGATCACGTCATAATAGACACTATCCACAAATATGTTACACTCTATATCTATTTATAACCGACATGCAAATATATCAGATCCAGAATCCAGTCAATTTCATTACGGTATCCATCAATACTAGTACCTTGTCACGAAAAATAAGTCACGGTCCATATCGATTGTGGACCAAGTAAAATTTACAACCATATACATTACAATATATACACTTACGAGGAAAAGTAGGTGTGGCTGTAAAGACTGTACAGTAATGTAGAAATGTGTGTGCACCCATCTTGGGTCTCCCATTTAAAGGTGTTTGTGGGGCAAGTGAAGATCATGAGTTTTTCAATACCTCACAGTACTATGGGGGGCACCGCTCAGCAGAGGAATCTCTTTAAATGGGGTGTGTAAGGACAGAGAGTATCCCCTAACCCAAGACGCTGCCTCCCTACATCCAACAACACTTGTGTTTAGCTGTGGGATCTATCCCCACAAAGCCTTAATTTTACTACCTTAAACTATACCCAATCTATCAACATATGCGTCTAATCGATTTTTAAAATGTTTATAGACGTGCTACTAATTACTTCTACCGGCAAACTATTCCAGCTATTTACTATTCTATGCGTAAAAAAGTTTTTGGCAACTGTTGTCTCAACCTTCTACTTGTCAACTTACACCCGTTATTTCTAGTCCTATTATATTGAGATATTTCGAAAAAGCTATCTCTATCTACGTTATCGAACCCATTCATAATTTTGAAAACCTGGATTAGATCACCCCTTAACCTCCTAGTCTCGAGTGTTGTCAATTTTAACTCCTTAAGCCTATCCTCGTACGACTTTGACCTAAGCGACGGAATCATCTTAGTTGCTCGTCTTTGAACTCTTTCGATTTTGTCTATATCTTTGCGCATATGCGGATTCCAAAATTGGACCGCGTACTCCAAATGGGGTCTAACTAATGATTTATAAAGTGGAACTATAATATCGCGCGATTTGTACTCAAAATTTCGAGCTATAAAACCTAACACTTTGTTCGCCTTATTGACCGCTGCTGTACTTTGTTTCGCTACTTTTAAATCACTAGTGACTATAACTCCTAAATCTTTTTCCTGCTCTACGCTTGTTAAATCTTTCCCTGACATACTATACGCAAAATTATCGTTACGCGAACCTATATGCAAAATTTTGCACTTATCCACGTTAAATCTCATTTGCCATGTGACTGACCAATCAACGATTTTATTCAGATCTTCCTGAATTTTACCTCTATCTTCGTCATTAATCGCCCTACCACCCAGCTTCGTGTCATCCGCAAACTTTGAAACTGTATTGACTAGGCCGACATCTAAATCGTTAATATACAGGGCGTCCCAAAAAAATGTATACACACTTTAACAGCTGATAGCTCAATTGATGTTTCTTTCTTTCCAAGTTAAACCCATTAGAATTAATAATGGCAGTCAGACTAAGCTTTGAACAAAGGAAATTCATTCTAAAATGCTACTGGAAGTGTGAAAACGCAGTTGAAGTGCAAAGACAGTTTAGGAGGGAGTTTCAAACAGATCCACCAACGCGACTTACCATCACTCGAATTAGAGATAAGTTTGAAGCCGATGGAACTGTTCAGAATGTCCACAAGAAGCGTTCCGGAAGACCACGGACATCGACAAACCCCACAAAGCAAGAAAGAGTACTGGAAACGTATCACCAAAGTCCAAGAAAATCTGTGCGGCAAGCGAGTCGTGAGGTAGGAATTTCAGAATCGTCTGTCCAACGCATTTTGAAGCGCTGTCAATGGAAAAGTTACATTCCAAGATTAGTCCATGCTATTAATGAAGATGATCCGGACCGAAGAGTGGAGTATTGCGAGTGGTACTTGGCACGATGTGGATGTGGATTGGACGAAGGGGTTTCGTAGAATACCCTCCGCGTTCACCAGACCTCACACCACTAGACTTTTTTTATGGGGATACTTAAAAGACAAAGTCTACGCTATAAAACCTGCAACAGTCGCTGAATTGAGAGCAGCCATTGAACGAGAATGCACACAAATACCAAACGAAATGTTTCGTGATGTTTGCGATTCCATTGCTTCGCGTTATCAGCAGTGCCTGGACCAGAACGGACGTCGTTTGAAAACAGGCGTTGACAAAACAATTAAATAATGTCTGTAGATTCTATTACATTTTGAAAATGAAATGTATTTTAATAAACACTACCTTTATAATTATTTAAAGTGTGTATACATTTTTTTGGGACGCCCTGTATATAAGAAAAAGCAAGGGGCCCAATACAGAACCCTGAGGAACGCCACTCGCTACATTAGCCCAACACGACTCCGCTCCATCAACGACCACCCTCTGTTTCCTACCTCGCAACCACTCTTCTAGCCAATTTATTACTACACCCCTGATTCCATGAGCCTTAGTTTTTTCAATGAGTCTTTTGTGCGGCACGGTGTCAAACGCTTTTTGAAAATCTAAATACACTACATCAACCGCCCGATGTCTATCGTAAACGTCAACCACGCTTTGGAAAAATTCTAAAAGATTAGTTAAGCAAGATTTGTTTCGCCTAAATCCGTGCTGCGTATTTCTAACTAGCTTATGGAATTCTAAGTGTTCGACTATACGATCCCTAATTATTGATTCCAGTAGCTTACCTACAACAGACGTTAAACTGATTGGCCTATAATTTCCCGCCGCACCTTTATCGCCTTTCTTAAAGATAGGTGTTACGTTTGCTAACTTGAAATTATCTGGTACGCACCCCTCAGAAATAGACGCATTAAAAATCTTTGTTAGCGGCACAACAATGCTATCTTTTAATTCTTTTAGTTGTATGGGATATATGGAATCCTGACCCGGTGATTTACGCGTTTTCATTTTATCAATATAGCGCATTACCTCCCCTTCACTAACGACAATATTATCCAAAATATTACCATTATCAAAAGGTATTATGTCTATGACCGTAGGGATATTCGTTACATCTTCTATAGTAAAAACTGACGTAAAAAATTCGTTTAGCAAGGTAGCCATTTCCTTGTTTTCAGAAACTAGATCTCCGTTTACATTTTTCAATGGACCCAAGACACTTTTTACTGGATTTCTATTATTGACGTATTGAAAGAATCGCCTGGGGTTTTCTTTACCGTCACGAGCTATGGAGATTTCAAATTCGCGCTTGGACTTTTTTTTACACTTTTCGCTTCACGCCTCAGAGATATGTAGTTGTTTCGGAACAACAAATTGTTTTTATCGCACTTATGTTGCCTATAAGCTCTATCTCTACTCTTTATAATGTCTCCTACTCTAGAAGTAAACCACAAGGGCTTGTTGTTTACTTTCGCACGCTTAATTTTGTACGGTACACATTCCTCATTTATAGTCCTAAATACTGTTTCGAACGATTACCACATTAGTTTTGCGTTGGAGTTCCCCATCACGTTTTCCCAATTGACGTGTGACAATTTATCTCGAAATTTACTAAAGTCTGCGTGCTGGAAGTTAGGAATTTTAGTCGAGTTAGCTGGTTTCGAGTGACTTACTGAGAGGACAAACTCTACCATATGTGATCGCTATTGCTTAACGGTTCTATTACTTGAAGATCAGTAATTAGCCTATCATCCGTAGTTATTACTAAATCTAAAATACTGTCCAACCTCGTAGGTTCCCCAACCTTTTGACTAAGAAAGCTATCCTCGAGAAAATTAACTAAACGATTACCTTCCGCGTCTCCCTGCATTGCATCGTAATTCACGTTGGCGCAATTAAAGTCACCCATAACTAGGCTGACCATATTTCCTTGAGACAAAAACGGGACATTGGGTGGCAAAAAAGGGACGCGGGTTATGTAATATTCTGTATTCATGAAAAAGTAAGTACATAAACATATTGAGCTTACAATTATTCTTCAGTGACAGAACCCATACAGAACCCATAAAAAAAACGGTACTGTCCCGTTCAAAACGGTACGTATAGTCAGCCTACCCATAACTAAAGCCTGCTCGCTACCGATTATTCTCTTTAGTTCACGATATAACGCTTCGTCCGTATCAGCTGTTTGATTAGGGGGCCTATATATAACCGCAACAAGAAGTTTGAAGTCGTTTAATTTAAGTTCTGCTATAGTCGCATCTATCTGTTCTGAACTTGAGTGCTTTACTTCTATAACGTTCGCAATATTATCTTTGATATACAACATAACACCGCCTCCTCGCCTACCTATTCTATTTTTAACAAAAAGTCTATAACCTTTAATTTGATACTCCCCTACAAAGTCACGTGTTTCAGTGCTAAGCCACGATTCGTTTATCGCAATTAAATCATAGTCTTTACAAGCAATTAAAGAAAAAAATTCATTTATTTTATTTCGTAGGCTACGAGCATTTAAGGATAGAACCTTCAAATTGCTTGCAATTACGACACCTTCGCGAGCGCAGGGGAAACTTGTAGAATTTACGCTGGGACCGTTCGAGTTACGGCAGCCTGAAAAGAAGAGACAGTATTATGAAATAGTCTTCCTAAACGCGCAGCTCCTACGTCATTAAGATGAAGTCCATCTTCGAGGAACAAGTCCCCCCTGCCGTAGAAACTGTTCCAAAAATTCGCATAATGCACTCCTTCCTGTTGGCAAAGAGACTTTAGGTTATTGTTTATATAGGTCGCCTTGCTGTAGAAATCGTTACGTTGGATAATTCGAGGAAGTATACCTTTTAAGACGATCTTATTAGTTTTCTCCTTTTGTCGCTCTATTAAGTCCCTGTACCTAGCCAGCAGTTCTTCCGATCTAGAATTTAAAACGTTATTAGTACCGACATGAATAACATACGTTGTGTCCTCGGCGGTACCGTCTGTAAAATGGTCAACACTATTAGTTATATCCTCCACCCTTGCACCAGGGTAGCAGTAACGGCTCCTACGACGAGGGTTTCTCCCACAGAATTCCTCGAGCTGCCCTCGAAGAATGGAATCGCCAACGAGTCGTATTTCCGGTTCATCAGCATCTTCGAAACCTAAAACAGAAAACTTATTGCTTGTTATTACTGGTAGACAAGTCTTTGCTTTTCGCAATGGGGCTCCATTTCGCACTCGAACGAAGGGTTGGGAACTAGGGGAAGAGAGAGGGCTATTAATACTATTTATATTATTAGTAGAAACTGAGGCAGGAGGGGTCGTAACTGGAGTCTCAAGGGAATCCAATTTTGCCGTCAGAAGCATCACGCTTTCTTGAAGCCTCACCCTGGCCTCCCTCTCACGGTCTAATTCGTTCCTCAGGACTTCCATGCTTGAGCACCACCTGCAAACTAATTGTTCATTATTATTAGCCATTGTAAACGCGTAAGCGGCAAATTTCCCTTCACAGCGACTGCAAGTACTTGACGGGGGTGCCATGCTTTTAATTAGTTAAAAAACAAAAAACACAAAACGAGCGTTTGGAAATTAATAAATTACAAAGTAGGTCTACCGCGTGCTTATTGTGCCGTCACCTGTTAAAACCCGCAAAATTGTTCTTGAAACGCAGAAACAGGTTCTTGTAACACAATTTTATGCTAAATGAATATATAATTAAGCTCAGGGCTGTGGAGTCGGCACATAAAAAACCGACTCCGACTCCGACTCCGACTCCGACTCCAAAGGTATATTAATTCTAAATCTGCTATGATGATAATTACACAAGAGGCATTTCATCACCACCACGTGAAGCATCATCATCTGTGGTCATTGTTACGGTAACTTTGTCTGTAGTAAAGAATCTTGTAAGTGGTGCTTGTCGTTCAGTAGATTTCTGATCTTTTGTTAACTTTGAAGTAGTTGGAAGGTTTTTATTACTATCTTTCTCAATGACAACTTCTAAAATTTTGGGATGGAAACACTGCAAATGTCTTTTCAAATTTGATGCTCTGGTTGTGCATTTTTATCAGAGCCAGTAAAACCACTGATTTTTGCTTCACATAATTTTTCATCATCATCATCTTCTATCATACACTGACACACGAAATGTTTCCCATCTGTGGTTATTGTAAAATATTAAAAAACTGCAGACTTTGTTGGAAGTGTCTTTGCCACTGTGAAAGGGGTTTTAGACTTGAAAGTTAAAAACTTATGAAATTTAGAAAGAACTCGAAATTAAATGAGCATTAAAAATAAAAATATTATCTGAAAAGAAAAATGAATTAATGGCATTAGTGTCTGAAATGGAAAACATTGTGTTTATTATTTAAGTGGTTTAACCACCATAGCTGCCAGTGATATCACACACAAAAACATATTTTATTAAAATTTATATTGAGGTCGGAGTCGGAGTCGGTACATTTTTACCGACTCCGACTCCGACTCCAGCACCACCAAAATTGCTTCCGACTCCGACTCCACGACTCCGACTCCGACTCCACAGCCCTGATTAAGCTACCGACGAAGGAAATGTTAAAGAAAAGTATTAAATGAAACTTATCTGGTCGCTGTTTACTGAATTAATCCCTTTTTTCCCACGGTAGGTGACCCTTATGGAGGTCAGGTAGTGTGTGAAGGAACAATGAACCTTAAGAAACAACGTTTCTGATAGATTTGAAAAACAACAAAGGCAAACCAAGGGAATTTCAGCCTTATGACTGCACGTTTTCTGATTGATTTGAAAAACGAACAAGGCAGTAGCCTTGGTTTGATCAAATAATATAGTACTGAATAAAGTCAATAAATGAAATATATTCGTTAATGAATGATTAGTAGCACGAAGTAATTTAGTTAAGAATGCACGGAACACTTTTTTTTTTAAAACACTTCAACGAAAACCACTTATTCAATTGATAACACTTGACACTCGATAAAACACGTCTGTTCACAAGGAAAGACTGATCACATATCGAAAAGACTGATCACATAATGGAGACTGAAACCAAACCTATTATATATTACTGAAGCATGTTCCATAGAGACAAAAGAGAAAACGTAACAAGCTCGAGAGAAAAATCAGGACACTATTTAGACAACGGAAGCAAACCGTAAAACATCTCTACAGATGCAGAACTGATACAATGAGATTCAAACTAGAGAGGAAACTAGTTGAAATAGAAATGGACCTAAAACAAACACTCATACATACATAATACAAACGAGGAGGAAAACAAGGTAGCAGAAAACATAAAAAATAACCCAAAATACTTCTACACGTTTGCGAAAAGGAAAATGCAGTGTAAAGAGAGTATTGGGCCGTTGATAGATGGGGAGGCCAACATACAAATGACCCCCCCAAAAATGAGCGAACTGCTTAAGGAACAATTTAATTCTGTGTTTAGCACCCCTAAGTCCGAGATGAGAGAGAAAACCCAGACGAATTTTTCGACATTGATACAAATCAGCGAAAGACAAATTCTGGCACAAACTTATTAATGGACTTAGAGTTCTCGGAAGGAGCTGTAATTAAGGTTCTATCACAGATGCGAAACAATCCAGCACCAGGGCCAGACACATGGAGGGCTACACATGGAGGGTTTATGAAGAAATGTAAAGAGAGTATTGCCAAACCGTTATACTTACTATGGAGGAAATCACTCGACACAGGACAAATTCCACTGCCATTAAAAAACGCGAACATTGGCCTCCTAGAACTACCGGCCGGTAGCTCTCACCTCACACCTTATAAAGTTCTTTGAACGTATAGTTAGAGGCAAAACTACCTACTACCTACAAGAAAAGAACTTATACAACCCAAATCAACATGGTTTCAGGGCTGGAAGATCATGCCTATCACACCTATTAGACCACCAGGAGAAAATATTGGAAACACTGTGTTGAGGACAAAACATAGATGTAATATACACTGACTTTGCTAACGCCTTCGATAAATGTGACCATGGAATTATAGCACGCAAACTTAAGAATACAAGAATTACTGGAAAGCTATGAAGATGGATATTTAATTTCTTGACGCAAAGAACACAAAGAGTGGTGGTAAATGGAGTCAAATCGGAAGTCTCGGAAGTAGAGAGCTCTGTCCCACGAGCGACAGTATTAACTCCCTTGCTGTTCATAATAATGATTGCAGATATTGATACGAATATCAATGACAGTATTGTATCATGTTTCGCAGATGACAAAGATATGCAAGGAAATATTGAATGAAGGTGACAGAAAAATTATAAAACGACATCGAAACATTATTCCAGTGGAGAAGACAACAATATGAAGGTCAACGAAGAAAAATTCCAACTTCTAAGATATGGTAATAACAAGGAGCTACAGAATAAAGGGTACAGAACTCTGCAAGCCAAACAGATAACACCAAATCCACAAGTCAGGGATCTTGGAGTAATAATATCGTCGGATGCAGAATTCAGAGAGCACTATAACATCAAAATTACAACGGCTAGAAAAATAATGAGAATCATCTGGGGGAACTTCCGCAGCAGAAAAGCAAACATCATGCCCAAATTATGGAAGAGTCTAGTCCTACCAATAATTGAATATTGCTCAGTACTCACAAGCCCATACAAAAAACGAGACATTGCGAACATTGAAGCTATGAAAGGGCTTTTACGTCTAAGATAGAGGAAACGGAAGGTAAAGACTACTGGTCTCGACTACAATCCCTGAAGCTCTACTCTCTCGAAAGAAGGCGAGAGCGCTACACAGTAATATACATATGGAAAATACTTGAGGGCTCAGTCCCTAACCTTAGAAATGAAATAGAAACAAACTGAAATGAGAGAAGAGGCAGTTTTTGTACTGTCCCAGCTGCGGTGGGACAAGGGGCCATGAAAACGAGGATGGAAAATATTCTCAGAATACGAGGCTCAAAACTTTTCCATGCCCTACCAAAAGAAGTGAGGAATGTCCAGCACACCGACCTGAATAACTTCAAGAACAAATTTAAAGAAAAACAAACAGAACCATTTAGGGAATTCATAACAACACTAAACCACTCCACAGATACATCCAGACTATACAAGACTATAAACAGCATTACCCACTCTAACAGCGGCATTCACACCTCACACGCGGCTATCTGTCGCAGCCAAAATAATATCCCAACATGTACACAACAAGCTAACATTCTAGTTAATCACGCAGACAGACAAACAGCCAGACACAAGAAAACCTTCAGACTCGACACGACCATTACACCCTTCAATACAGACCAGACCACCAAGATCATCAAAAACATTAAGAATTCGAAGGCTACTGGACCAGACAACATATCTAACATACACCTTAAACACTTGTGCCCACAGGAAATACTAACTTTCACAAACATCAGCACATATTCATACCAACACTGCATTATTCCTGACATATGGAAACAAGGTAAAATTATTACACTACTCAAACCAAACAAAATTCCAACAGAACCAGCTTCCTATAGACCCATTACTTTACTATACACACCTTCCAAAGTAACAGAAAGACTAATCTTATAAATCACCAACCCACACATACCACTATCGCCTACTCAACATGGATTCAGACCTCACCACTCAACCACGACATTACTCACTAACCTCACGCAGCACATCATGGATGGCATCAACTCCAGACGACCAGCTCAAGGTACACTATTAGCAACAATAAACATTAGTAAAGCATTTGATGCTATCCCACGCTTCCCTCTCATAAACTAAATACTCAACACAAACATGCACAATAACACGAAAAGGTGGCTGAGCAACTATCTTTCAGGAAGATACTCACATGTCACATTTAATGGCAAGTCATCCAAAAACAAGCTTTTTCCGAACGGGGTCCCTCAAGGCTCTGTTTTCTCACCAACACTGTTCAACTTATACATGCATGACATTTCAACACCCATAGATAACAAGCTTACCTTATTACATCACTCTAACATCCACCCTTAACAACATCGACACCGCTACAAATAAACTACAAACATACATAAACAGTATACAAGACTGGCTCACACACAATAGACTCAAAGTAGCGCCCACAAAATAAACCATCACCTTGCTAACAAGCAACACAAAAGAACACCAGATAACTCCACAGATTACAATAAACAACACCAACATTCCACACACTCACAGGACCAAAATACTTGGGGTCACATACAATACATCATTATCTTTTGCAAACTACATTCAGGACATCAAAAACAAATGTACGTCAAGACTTAACGCGCTTAGGGTACTAACAGGCACAAACTTTGGACACCAGCAGGGAACAACATCACTCATATACAAACAATATATTCGCTCAGTTATGGACTATGCTAGCCCATACTGGCCACCCGCTATCTCAAACACACACATAAACACCTTACAGACAATACACAACAACGCACTTCGTATCATTACAGGATGTACTCAAACAACACCAATAGAATACCTGCACACAGAAACAAAAATACTGAAAGTTAGGGAACTTTTACACATGAGGGGAACACAATTCATGGCAGCAACAACAACTAACCCACAACACCCTTGCCACTGCATGTACAATCATGCACCAACACCTCGCACCATTAAGGTAACACCAGAGAGACATTATAACCAAATACTCCATTTCATACCACGCCCCACAGACATCACACAGTACAGAAAACACATACACACGCACACACACACACACACACACAAACACACACACACACACCTAACCCACAAAGCAGTGACACGACTCTGCCCGAATGCGGTCCTAGGTGCGAAGCAGCCACCCACTGACAGGTCAGAGACCAGCCTGAGCAGATCGGATCGAGTTAATTTAGCACGATTCCGATGTGGACATCACCCCAACTTACAGACATATAAACACAGACTAGACAACTCCATAGACGACACCTGCCACCTGTGCCAGGACACACCACAAACAATTGAACACATTATGACAGACTGTACCGCTCTAGCACAACATAGAACACAACACAACATCGCTAGTGCACTGAACCTCTGGTCCACTCCAGAGAGGGCGATCGGTTACCTGCGTGCCGCCGGCTTGCTCGATCAGGGTGGGCTGTTCGGCTAACCAACAACAACAACTTCAAGAACCAGCTGGACAGATTCCTGTGCAAAGTCCCTGACCAGCCATGCGTGGCTGGCTACGAGGGCAGGAGGAGATCGGACAGCAATTCCCTCCTTCACCAAATCACGCAAATGAGGCGGGATGCTGCAGAGGGGTCGACCGCAGATCCATCCTAAACAGTCGTTCGAACTCACATAAAGTAAGTAAGTATATTACGAAAAAGTATGTTTGTTAGATTTAAATTGTTTAAAATGGGTAGAGTTGGCAATCCTGAACAGAGGCCCACAGAGCAGACTACCCCCAAAGGGAGTGAGTCTTCTAGGCAACGCGTTACGCGTAGGTTGGCGTCATGTAACGTAAAGTTTAATTAATTGTTTGTGTTCCTCTCCGACGTAAAATGTTATCGTAAAATTCCGTACTCGCACCCCCCTAAATTACTTAAACCATTTTCGGAGTTAAATAAATAATAAAAAGTGTTAAAAGAGTGTTAATAAACCCCCCTTTGTTTTGTAACGGACTTTCATAGTCTTGGCTCGGCGTGGCTACCATGAATATAATTGTAAAGTAGTGTTGAAATGAGTAAGAGAGTGTAAAGATAAATGAAATAGCCGATAGAAATAAGTAAATAAAGAAGAAAGTAATAATAAAAGGCGTTCACTATATTTGGTGGCTAGCGGCGGTCTTACATCATATTTTGTATGAGGCTTACCCACGTGCTATTATTTCGATTAAAATTCTGCCGACCCGGTAAAATAGCCAATAGCGTTAATGAATATTTTATTTCGATTATTAAAATATGTAAATGCAAAGTTTACCCCGTTTGCAGGCAAATTTCGATTTTCATTCCTTAAAATTCATTATAAATGTAATTTCAAAATGGCGCCCATTGTTTTCCAAATTATTCTGAGTCACGTCGCTTCAAAATTTTTGCGCGTCAAAATTTGTTGTTTGAGATCGAGTCTAGACTCAAAACTTATTTTAGTCGTTACAGAGTCGGTAGAAAAACTTGTCCGACTCAATATTGCGAGTCATTATTACGTTAAATTTCGTTCATTAGGTCGGAGAGGACATAGTTTTGAAAATTATCGTGCTGCCTGAGGACTCAATTTTTCTTTTTTTCGTCTCTTCCACTGTTATGCCTGTTCAGCTTACCTTTGTTTACTTTTTGTGTTTAAACTTTTGGAATTAGTGATAATTGTGATCAGAATAATGATTAATAAATAAATTTTATACGGTCCTGTCAAAATGTTTCAGCGAAAATTTGTACCGATTGTAAAACATTTCATGAACATGAAAAATTTTCTGGGTTTCATTAGCAGATTTTTGATTATATTTCGATTGGTTGTACATAAATTATAATGATAGGCTTATTTTAAATAATTGTTTATATAGATTTACGGGCTTTTTGCTTCGCTCGCTTCGCGCTAAAATAGGATTACGTTACATTTTAAGGGACAATCGAAAAATAATCTTAAACATATTAAATTTGTCAGATTTGGCCGTATAGGATTGTGTTAAATTTCAAAATAAGCAGAATTCGTTTAACTGAAATAGAGAAATTGTGTTGTGAAATTTTCTGTTTTTTTTTTTTTTTTATATACTCATTAATTATATACTCATTAATTATATACTTACTTATTAACTTATACGTATATATTAGTTATATATATAATTATATATTTATATACTCATAAAATTTGGTAGGTAGGCTGATTATCTATTTTTTTTCCTCTCCGTTCCTTTCGTTCATTTCACGACAATTCCGACATATTTGTAAAATGGCTATTGTATTGTACTGAAGGATTTCTTGTAGGCCTATCGTTAAATATTGTTCGGAGATTAACCGTTACTACGGTATCTGTCTATTGAGTAGTAAATTCTTAGTTATTTAACAAAATTTTAATTGGTTTAACATAAATAATCATAGGATTTTTCTTTAATAAGCACAAATGTTATGCATTAAATTCTAAATTGTTCTTTCCGCGCATAACATTGAATTTATTAATTATAGGTCTAAAATTGCGGCGGTACAAATATTTTATGAAATTTGGATATTATAATTTTTTTTCGAATTACAGAAATTTGCGTAGAAAGTTTTCATATTGGTTCTTTGTTTTATAGATTCATTTAATTTTATTTTTATAGGTAGGCCGATTTTTATTTTTCTTTCCAGTTCAATGAAATGGTAAAATTTTTATTGGGAATTTAGAGTGTATTCTAAAAAGGATGTTTTGATTTGATATTTTAATTTGGGTATTAGAAATGAAAAATGTCCTTTTTTTTAGTTCGAGCGTTTGCATAGAAAAAAATTACAAAATTATGTCAGGATATAATGCAGTTTCATTCGGTTACGTAGGGATATTTGTATAGAGGTTCGCTTACAAACAAAGCGACCGCTCTCAATTAGGCAATGTTTTGTTTGTTTACAGTAGGTTACGTGTATTTTTGAGTGCATATTATCTATTCTTATTTAGTATAACTATGCAAATTTTTAGTTTCACTTGGAAACGATAAATTACTGGGATTTTTGTGATTTGCAAACCATACTGGGGTTTCTGTTGAAGGAGAGAGTTGTCTCTCAGATGTAATTTGCGAATTGCGAGTTCAATTCATATGAAATTTGACGTTTCAAGTTGGAATTACTGTATTAAAATAATTTTTGGTAGTAATATTTAATTTTTTTTACTTTTTAATAACTGTTTTGGAAAATTATTATTGTTTAAACCTTCAGTCGGGTTAACTAATGCATTTGAAACATTGGCTCAAGTGTACACTCGGAAATGGAGCCTTCTAGATAGCCAGTAACGTTTTTGTGGCGTCTTTGTGTGCTCCTCCTCAAAGGGCAAGAGGGTTCATGATTGTCAGAGAATGGATGACATGAAGTTTCTGGGGTTCATTTTTGTCTTTTGTATTTAAAAGTATTGATGTGATTTCTGACGGTAGTTTGAACAATAATAGTTCTTAAATTATACTAACAGTTACTATGTATGGGCGCTTTTATATTTATACTGTACAATTTTGTTTCGTGCGTTTTATGACTTTTTTATCTTCTCCGCTGTAACTGCCATAAGTGACCTTATTGGTAGCTAGATTGATTAAATTTTTGCGAAATTTTGATTTGTCATTTTTTTTTCCGTGAATTTGGCCAGAGCAAATGTGTAGTTATTGTTTCGAAGTGAACTGTCGAGAAAATTCGATAAATTAAATATGAAATGATAAGCAGTACAGAAACACGTTTCGAATAAACTTTTTTTTCAAAATTTCAAAGGCTCGGTTTGGAGGCAACCAAGTTGAATCCGAGTTCCATCCAGTGAGTTTAGTCGACCGGATAGGTGATCGATCACCAATGAGAGAGAGAAGAGAAACCAACTGCGCAGGGACTTGGCGCAGGATGGTTTCGGAAGAGATAGAAGAGAGGAACCGAATGCGCAGGGACTTGGCGCAGGACAGTTTCGGAAGAGAAGAGAAATTTACGTGTGCAGGGTCTTGGCACACGAAAGTTTCGATCGAAGATGGTCTACTGGTATTTTTCGGGCAGTAGCTGGTCACGCTGCTCGAATGCTTCGCTAAATATGTGTTTTAGCACGCGGTAGGCAAGCCACGTGAGCTTGAACGGGTGTCTAAGACTGTACTGTCCATACAGACATACAGTAGGTTCGTTGGGAAACGGCCTACGGCGGAGTGATCGTTTGATTGTTGCCAGTAGAAGAGTCTTTCAGCTGGACGTAGGAAGAGCAGCGTTCACCGACAAAAGTGGAGATGAGACAAGGCGAGTTTCTTCATCGACTTCTAGAATTGCAAATTCCGTCCAATTCCAGCGCGTGGTCCCGCTTTCAGTATATCTCCCCCCCTGATCCTTTTAGAATTGGACGTCTCTTGTTTTTTTTTTCGCCATTGGAGAGAGAGCGGAACCATTATAGCGTGCTGCCCTGTTGCATGTTGATTGATGCAATCCCTTGCATTCTAGCGAAGTGAGCAGGAGAGCTGCGATTGAAAATTATCTAAACAACGTCCAGCAAATTAATGTACTGATTATTATGTAATGAAATTATAAGTGAAAGGGTGCGATTATTGCCCATATTTGTTGTATTTTTCGTGAAGTAGTATGTGCGCTCTTGGTCAGTATTTTATGTAAACTTTTTCTTATTTTTTCTATGTCGCCCTGATAGTAACTGTATAACTATACAAATAATGTTTCAAATGTAAAGCGATCTTGATGAGAATCGCTGGAATAGATTGTGAACTTGAGATTTGTGTAGCCACTGTAAGAAAATTTTCCGTTATTTTTTTTGGCATGTATAGATTAGTTACAGGTTGTAATTTAATTATTAGTGTGAAATGTTATTTTATGCAAATGTGAAAATTATAAAGGTTTCGGTTTTAATATGATACAAAATATGTGTGGAATTTGTCATTCTAATTATTTCTTGTCTATCAACTTTGAAATTGTTAAAGAAAAAAAAAAAAAAAAAAAATTGCAAAATATATAAATTTGTTGAATAAATTTATTAAATTGTTAAACGATATTAATAAGTTTTCCTAATGAAAAACTTATTTTCAAGGGGGTGATGCGAGTGTAGTAATGCCTAGTTAAGAATATTAATTTTTGTTTAATTAAGATAATGTTTAATGTAAATCATTTACTAATAATTATGAATTACGAAAAAGTATGTTTGTTAGATTTAAATTGTTTAAAATGGGTAGAGTTGGCAATCCTGAACAGAGGCCCACAGAGCAGACTACCCCCACAAGGGAGTGAGTCTTCTAGGCAACGCGTTACGCGTAAGGTTGGCGTCATGTAACGTAAAGTTTAATTAATTGTTTGTGTTCCTCTCCGACGTAAAATGTTATCGTAAAATTCCGTACTCGCACCCCCCTAAATTACTTAAACCATTTTCGGAGTTAAATAAATAATAAAAAGTGTTAAAAGAGTGTTAATAAACCCCCCTTTGTTTTGTAACGACTTTCATAGTCTTGGCTCGGCGTGGCTACCATGAATATAATTGTAAAGTAGTGTTGAAATGAGTAGAGAAAGCAGTGATAAATGAAATAAAGAGCCGATAGTAGAGTAAATAATGAGAAGAAAGTAAAAATAATAAAGGGTGATCACTATATCTTTCTTTTCCCTGAAGATGTGAATATATCACGAAAGCGCTCGGATTTCGTGTTTCTTTTTCCTTTTTCCCTGTGGTTGTTTGCTTATTAATAAGATCACGTGTTATTCTGTGATTTTTCTGCATATATATAAAATTATATATATATATATATATATATATATATATACACTAGGGGCACTCAATATATTTTGTCCCAGCCTTTTTTCTTAGCTAAATAATAGGCAATGGGGCTGAAATGTCTTTTGAGCCGTAAGTTTGAACTTTCTGCGCTTCACATAACTGGATTTTCCCAGTTTGAACCTCCCCTCCTTGTATAAAACTGCTTTTAAACGCCCTTGTATAAAACTGATGGCTAACGCGGTTTCGAAATGGCGTCTGACAGTGATGTGCGTCGTAAATAGAGAGCTGTTATCGAGTTCTTAACCGCAGAGAAGGAAACATTTGGAAATATTCACAAACGTCTACAAAACGTTTACGAAGGTGCTGTTGTTGATCGAAGCACGGACGCTGGTCTAAACATGTGAGATCATCGGAGAGAGGGAGAGCCAGCCTCGATGATGAACCACGCAGCAGTCGTCCGGCATCGGCTGTGACATCTCACACTGTGCAACGTGCTAACAGCATCACTCGATCAAATCGGCGCGTCACATACAAGGAGATATTACTGGAGCTAAGAATTAGTGAAAAAAGTGCGAATACGATAATTCAGCAACTGGGATACTTAAAAGTGTGTTCACGATTTGTTCCTCGCGAACTGACTGAAGATCACAAAGCCCAAAGAAAAGAAATTGCTTCCGAGTCGTTGGTTCGATACGAGACAGAAGGGGATGACTTCCTTTCACGAACTGTGACTGGGGATGAGACTTGGGTACACCACTTTGAACCTGAAACAAAACGCCAATCCATGGAGTGGCATCACTCAGACTTCTCACGCAAGAAAAAGTTCAAAATGGCTCCCTCTGCAAGAAAGGTTATGGCCATCATCTTCTGGGACATGAAAGGAGTGATTCTGGTGGACATTATGAAGAAAGGACAAACAGTCAACTCAGAGGCATATATTGCTACCCTACAGAGACTCTAGAGTCGTATAAAGCGAGTTCGACCGGAGAGAAAACTGGAAGACGTCCTTCTTTTGCACGATAACGCAAGACCACACAACAGTTTGCAAACAAGAGAGGCCATCACAAAAATGCGCTTGACTGTGTTACCCCACCCTCCATACAGCCCGGATCTGGCACCTTCAGACTTTCATTTGTTTGGGCCAATGAAGGATGCTATTCGTGGAAGAAAGTTCCAGAATGACGATGAGGTTGCTGAGGAGGTTAAGAGGTGGCTCCAGCAGAACCCATCGGACTTTTACCAGCAAGGAATAAAGGCCCTTGTTTCGAGGTGGAGGAAAGCCGTAGAAAAGGATGGAGACTAAGTGGAAAAATAAAAACTTGTAAAAAAGGTATGTAACTACTTGTGTGCAAAATTTCTGGAACTTACAAGGAAACTTGGAAAGAAAAAAAAAAACGGTGGGGCAAAATATATTGATAGATAGATAGATAGATAGATAGATAGATGACATAGATGCATTCTTTGAAGAGAAATTGGAAGGAGAGTGTATAGCAGACTTTGATTTTACCCCAGACGATGTAGCGAGACCTATAGGACAAATGAAACCACATTCAGCTGCAGGTCCAGACAATTGGAATGCATTATTGATTAAAAACTGTAAAAATGAAATAGCCACACCTTTATACTGGATATGGAGAAGATCCCTAGACAATGGGGAAATACCGAGCATCTTGAAAAGAGCAAACATTGTCCCTATATATAAAAGAGGAGATAGATTTCAAGGAAAGAACTATAGACTAGTGTCATTGGCGTCCCACCTCACCAAAGTATTTGAAAGAATAGAGAGAAAATCTACAATTTCTTGGAGACAGGAAAGATTCAACGAAAATCAGCATGGATTCCGATCAGGTAGATCATGCCTATCATAACTAATAGAGTACAACAACAATATCCTAGATGCACTTGAAGACAATGGCAACTACGATATCATATCCACGGATTTTGCTAAAGCTTTCGACAAATGTGATCACGGTATAATAGCACATAAAATGAAATATATCGGAATAACAGGGAAAGTGGGAAAATGGATATAGAACTTCCTCGAAGAACGTCTACAGGTCGTCAAAATTCAAGGTATATCATAATCAAAATCAGCAGTACGCAGCTCAGTACCACAAGATACAATACTGGCCCCACTCCTGTTCATTATCATGCTAACAGACATAGACATCGGAGTAAACAGCAACAGTATAGTAACATCCTTTGCAGACGATACAAAGATCAGCAGAAAAATCAGCGATGTAAATGAAGTGGAGCCTTGCAGAGGGATACGAACTAAATATACAAATGGTCAGAAGACAACAACATGACATTTAACACCGATAAATTTCAGCTCTTGAGATATGGTAGAAATGAGGAACTTAAACAGGTTGCATATTACGCTCCAGATAGACAGGAAATTCAGTGAAGCACGAAAGCGATCGATCTGGGGGTAATAATGACCGATGATGCGAAATTCGAAACACAAAATCAGATAGCTATAAATAAAGCAAAAAGAGTCGCGGGACAGGTACTAAGAACGTTCAAAAGAAGGGACAGGACAGTAATGATTCCCCTGCTAAAAACACTGATTATACCAAACCTTGAATACTGCTCAGTCTTGACGTCCTCTTATAAAAAGGAAGAAACTAATAGACTAGAAGAAACTCAGAGACATTTCACAGCAAAGATTGATGGTTGCAAAGAACTCAACTACTGGGAAAGACTACGTCAATCTGTACTCCCTGGAAAGAAGAAGAGAGAGGTACACCATAAACTACATATGGAAAATGATCGAAAAACTGGTACCAAACCTACAACTAAACCCAATTACCATTCAAACAACACTGGAAAATAGGAAAGACAGGATGTGTAGTGTTCCCAAATTAAAGACCCGACAAGGGACCTCTTCAACACTGAAGGAAAATAGCTTGGTTGTCAGGGGGGGCCATGACTTTTTAACCAGCTTCCAAAGGACCTCAGAAACGTTACAGGGGTAGGGCGGGTCATACTATGCATTTTTTTTTAAATCAATGGAGAGGGGTGTTCAAATGACATATTTTGGTGTATAGAACAGAATTCTGAAGAAAATATTTAATTCTGATAACCCTAACCTACATCATTTTGCAGTTGATTATTATTAAATTGTTGATTATTTTACTATTGTAGTTACCCCAGAATATGTCTTCTCACGTTTTCTATCATGGCTGCTCACGTTATCTCTCATAGAGCATTGTTCTAACTAATTCATATAAACACATATAATGTAATTCATATAATAATAATAATATTTAAATACTCAAATAAAAAGGTGTGCCATTCCACTTAATTGTAATTATCATACAGATTCAAAACATTGCCCTTGCTAGTGTAAGGTATGGCATAGGGCTGAGGCCAACTGCAGCGATAGCAACAGCAGCTCTGATTGACGCAGGAATCATCACAGAAGACAATACAAGTAAAGTGATTGATAAGAGCAAGGTCAAGAGAGCACAGGAGAAGTTGATGAGAGAGCTGGGGGAACAGTTCGAGAAGAAGTGCAGGGAGGAGGGGGGGATCTCTTGCATCCTCTTTGATGGGCGGATTGACCTGACCAATGTGATGATGGAAGCTGAGGGCAGTGACCAATCTTTTCCCGCAAAGATCAAGGAAGAACACTATAGTGTTGTTAGTGAGCCTGGCAGCTACTATCTGTTCCACTTTACCCCAGAGAAAGCAACTAAAGAGGAGTCACATGCGGAGAAGATTGCTAAGGTCCTGTTTGCCTGGCTGAAAGAGAGGGGTTATGATAAGACCTTGTTGGCCATTGGAGGAGACTCAACAAATGTCACACTGGTGTGAAAGCTGGAGTAATGCGGAAGCTGGAGCTGCACCTGGGGAGAAAGCTGGTCTGGTTGGTGTGCAACCTGCACACTGTTGAACTTCCCCTGCGCCATCTCATTGTTGACCTTGATGGCCCTACTCTGTCAGACAAAAAATTATCCGGGCCAATAGGAAAGCTCCTTGATTCTGCTACAGACTTTGATATCAATCCAAACTTCACCCGAATCTCAGTTGGCCCTCCACTGATCAAGCTTCCTGACAAGGTCATTCAAGATCTCTCAACTGATCAATACTATGGCTATAAAATTGTCTGTGCAGTCAGGGATGGAGTACTTCCTGCAGGGCTGGCTCTGTTAGAGATAGGACCAGTAAACCACAGCCGCTGGCTCACCACAGCGAACAGACTTCTCAGGCTCTGGGTGTCAAAGCACGGACTTAAAGGAAAGAACCTGAAGATTCTGCAATTCATTGTGGAATTCATCATTGGAGTGTATTACCCATGTTGGTTCAACGTGAAGGTCAAGCACTCCTGGATCGAAGGTCCTAGGCACATCCTCTTTCAGCTGGACTGCCTCAAGTCCCAGAGAAAGGAGGTGCTGGATATTGTGATGCCAACTGTGAGAAGATCTGCTTGGTATGCCCACAGTGAAGTCATCCTCCAAACATTACTCTGCTCTGAGAATCAGAAGAAGAGGATTGAAAGGGTGGAGAGAATCCTGGCCATCAGGGGAGAGGGGGACCCGGACACTCAGCTGGGGGACTCCTCTGTTAGGAGCAGAAGGACACCTGACATCAATTGTGATGCTTCCAGCATCGGTGACTTGATCAGCTGGTCAGAAGGTGTGCCAGAGCCACCTCTCACCTGCTCTCTAAGCACCTCAGAGGTGAAAAACTTCATCAACACCCGATGGAGGTGCGCAACTGGCCTTGCCACACACAAAGCATTGAGAGGGTTGTTAAAATGGTGACTGAGGCTCTGCTAAGTACTTCTCACAGGAAAAGAGGGATGGAGGGATCAGGGCTCAGGAGACCAGCAGGAAGCTGATGTCCAAGTCTGAGTCAAAGCAGGATTTGTGCAACCTGGCAAAGTTCAAGATGTCAGGAGAATGATCTTTGTAATTATATCCAGTGATATACACGCAGTTCACCTATTAATAAATATATGTAAAGTTGATTTGGCCTTGTCAATATAAATGATTTACCTTATATCTTTTAATATATTATAAAGGGGTTCAAAAGGGTAAAATTGGCAATTTAGAAATACAAAATGATGTAGGTTAGAGTTATCCTATCCAAAAAAGAAGCTCATATTTGAATTCCCCATGTAAAAACACATAATTTAGATACCCCTGATGGTAGGATTTCCTTCAGATTCATGTTGTCACCTGAGTACGACCCGCCCTATTACAGGGGTCAAAGTTAAATTCCTCAAGAGAAGACGGGCGGGGCCACCAGCTTGACCTTTGTGTGAAGAGAGAGACCATCACACGGAACAGCAACGAGGTTAACGAGGTTATATATTGGTTGAACCCATTTCAGATTCTCACATTGAAAAAATGTATTGTAAACCCTTCAACGCTGGACTCTTTTGTAGGGTTAAGTTCTGAATACGTGTATTCGAAACGTTACCAATTTGTACCAGTCGTCCATATAGAGTTAATATAACTAAATATGTGTACGCTACACCAAATAGTTAAATCCACTTATACGATATACTTAATCGAACTCTACTTTAGTCACACTAACCATACTTATTGTTCGGATAAAAACTTAATTATTGCAACCACAGAACAGGTGGATTTCTGATTTCTGACTTTTCTGCTTCCTTCTTGGGCTAACCTAGAGTGGATCTTAAAGTTTTTGTTAACCCGTAACTCTGTAACCATTTGGTGTAGTGCGTAAATAGATAACAACATATTTAGCTGGTTGAATCAATAAATTTAAAATAAAAAGAATCTTATCTATGAATTAAAATTATTAAATGATTTATCTTTTTTCTTAAATTATTTAAGTATAGTTAAATTTAATGTTAGTTAACTTTAATGTTTGTTAACTTTAATGTTTCTTAAATTTAATGTTTGTTAACTTTAATGTTTATTAAATTTAATGTTTGTTAACTTTAATGTTTGTTAACTTTAACGTTTGTTAAATTTAATGTTTGTTAACTGTAATGTTTGTTAAATTTAATGTTTGTTAACTTTAATGCTTGTTAAAATTAATGTTTGTTAACTTTAATGTTTGTTAACTTTAATGTTTGTTAAATTTAATGTTTGTTAACTTTAATGTTTATTAAATTTAATGTTTGTTAACTTTAATGTTTGTTAAATTTAATGTTTGTTAAATTTAATGTTTGTTAACTTTAGTGTTTGTTAAATTTAATGTTTGTTAACTTTAATGTTTGTTAACTTTAATGTTTGTTAAATTTAATGTTTAACTTTAATGTTTGCTAAATTTAATGTTTGTTAACTTTAATGTTTGTTAAATTTAATGTTTGTTAACTTTAATGTTTGTTAAATTTAATGTTTGTTAACTTTAATGTTTAACTTTAATGTTTGTTAAATTTAATGTTTGTTAACTTTAATGTTTATTAAATTTAATGTTTGTTAACTTTAATGTTTGTTAACTTTAATGTTTGTTAAATTTAATGTTTGTTAACTTTAATGTTTGTTAAATTTAATGTTTGTTACTTTATGTTTG